>CAUYQG010293523.1:0-11168 GCA_963574415.1 Tarsius wallacei | reverse complement strand
CAATAAATCAAAAAAATCAGCCGGGCATGGTAGCGCATGCCTGTAATTCCGGCTACTCGGAAGGCTGAGGCGGAAGGATTGCCGGAACCCAGCAGGTCGAGGCTGCGGTGGCTGGGAGTGGCCACTGCACTCCAGTCTGAGCAACAGAGTGAGACTCAAACTCAAAAAAAAAAAAAAAAAAAGAAACATGATAGATACCCCACATTCATCAGAGCAGCAAAAACAAAAACACAAAACCCTAAGAATACAGTCAAGAATTTGAAAACATTATTATAAATTCTAAATTTTTTCTAGAAGAATAAACGTACAATTAGAGAAACGAAAGGAGCCCACTAGAAGGATTACAAAGCTGAAATAATTAAAAGTCTAGCTAGCATGGCTTCATTCATTCATTCAACAAATCTTTACTGAGTATTTATGACGAACTAGGCACTGTGCCACTCGGGGTACAGTGACGAATGAGAGTAACACGGTTTGCTGCCTGGAAGGGCTTCTAGTCTAGTCAGCGGGAAACTGCTTTGAGCTCAGCTCCACCACTTGCCAGCTGTGTAACCCTGGGCAACTACACCCATTTTCACCTCAGTTTCTTCGTCTCCAAATAGGGATCACAAAATCTACCTCTCAGTGGGTTGATGAGCATTAAATCCATTAATGCATGCAAAGTACTTAAAATTATACCCAGCACAAAGTACCATAAGTCATTAAGTACTGCTTGTTATAGTTGTTGTCATTATTATTATGCAAATACTCCAATTAAAAACAGAGAGGCCCAGATGGGGTCCCAGCTACTTGGGAGGCTGAGGTGGGAGGATCAGTTGAGCCCAAGAGTTCAAGACCAACCTGGGGAACATAGCGAGACCCCATGCCTACAAAATTTTTTTAAAAAATTAGTTGGGGGTAGTCCTAGCTACTGGGGATTCTTGAGCCTGTGAGTTCGAGACTGCAGTGAGCTATGATTGTGCCACTGCACTCAGCCTAGGTGACAGAGCGAGACGCTGTCACAGACAAACTAAATAGACAAAGAAAAAGCAGTTCATCAAATACAAATGACTAGTATGAAAAGTTTCCCCTCATTAATATGGAAGGAATATAAATTAAGAGAGTGACATAATATTTTTTGCCTATCAAATCAACAAAGATTAAAAGAATCTATTCCATACATGGCTAGCAGGAGTTGATTCTATAAATACTACAATCTTCCTAGAGAACAGTTTGACAAAAATCAAAGACTTAAAAATGTACATAATCTTTGACCCTCCAATATTACTTTTAGGACTTTATTCCAAAGGAATACAATCAGTTTATTCTTTCCTCTACTGCTCTGCTAGCCATTGCTCTGTATGTCCCAGAGAATATCATAAATAAGTTAGGAAATAATTAAGGATACAAAAGTTTATCTAAAAGGAAGTTAATTACACCTTTTATTAATAGCAAAAAGTTTGAAACAAATAGTGAGTTTATTATTATTGGCGCTCTAATAAATGAATTTTATGCAGCTATTAAAAATAACAGTGTATTCATAATAGCCAGAAGGTAGAAGCAACCCCCAAGTATCCATCACAGAAGAATGGATAAACAAAAAGTGGTATATACATACAATGGAATATTATTCAGCCTCGAAAAGGACATTTTGACACATGCTACAACACAGATGAATCTTGGAGACTTTATGTTAAGTGAAATACGTCAGTCACAAAAGGATAAGTATTATATGATTTCACTTGTATGAGGTAGCTAGAGTAGTCAGATTCAGATTCGAAAGAATGGTGGTTGCCAGCAGCTGGGCGAGGTACAGAGTTTCAGTTGAGGAAGACGAAAAAGTTCTGGAGATGAATGGTGGAGATGGCTATACAACTGTGTGAATGTACTTAATGCCAGATAACTATACACTTAAAAATGATTAGAATGGCAAATTTTCTGTTATGTATATCTTACAACAATAAAAAAAATTATCGTAAAAAATAACATTGGGCTTGTTGTGGTGGTTCATGCCTGTAATTCCAGCACTTTGGGAGGCTGAGGCAAGAGGATTATTTGAGGCCAGGGGTTTGAGGTTACAGTGAGCTATGTTCACGTCACTCCACTCCAGCCTGGGTGACAGAGAAAAACCCTGCCTCTATTTTTTTTTAAATTGACGATAGATATGGAAAGTGGTTCATGATATATCATTAAATGAAAAAAGTAGAAAAGTAGGCTGGGGGTGGTGGCTCACGCCTATAAACCCAACACTTTGGGAGGCCAAGGTGAGAGGACTGACTGAGCCACAGGTTCGAGACCAGCCTGGGCAACTTGGTGAGACCTCCTGTCTACAATAAATCAAAAAATAGGCCGGGCGTGGTGGCATGTGCCTGTAGTGAGTTAGAAGGCTGAGGTGGAAGGATCACCTGAGCCTAGCAGCCCAGCAGGTCGAATCTGCAGTGACCGTGAGCATGCCACTGCACTCCAGCCTGGGCAACAGAGTGAGACTCCAACTCAAAAAAAAAAAAAAAAGTAGAAAAGTAGTGAAGCATAAGTATGATCGTATGTTTTGGAAACTCTTTTAATGCATATGCCAAAATCTAAAAGGTGATGCTGTCTATTGGGGGGTGGGATTACAGGTGGTTTTTCTTTTTGTTCTTTATGCTCTATAATGAAATTTATGATTTCTCTGTAATGCACAGGTACTTCTGTAATTTCATTCTGAAAGCACTAGCTTAAGTGAAACAAAACACCGTGTCCCATGATAGCCATTATGATATGAATCAATGTGTCTTCTTTGTTTAAGGTCAAGATCCAAAGCTTCAGATAGTGGACCATACTATATATAAGTTGACCCTTAAAGAAGATGCACTGTTGAGGTTCACTTACCAACTTTGAGAAAAGTTTTTAGTTCCAAGGGTCGCAGCACTGGTTGCTTTTCTATACGACCATAAGTTTCTGCTATGCTCTCTACTTCCACTTTAGGGCATTTAAACAGCTCGTAAGTCCCATCTCGGTTCTGGATAAAGCTACGGGTGATTTCCAAGGGCATCTGGACATGAGACATTACCAAGAAAGGTGACAAACATAAAACTTTCAAAGTAGACGAATACTTGGGTGACAACAGATCTTTTATTAGTCCTTCTTTCTTAAGTATATTCACATTAATTACAACTTCCCCATTTTTAAATCCTATCAGCAAATCTGCCTTTCCTCCCTTACATCATTCATGGCTTTCCTTTTTCCTCTGTAACCTTAATTTCAACCCTAGCTAAGCCATACTCCAACTGAATCTCTAACATCTTCATGGCTCCATGACTACTACTGGCCCAGAGCTGCTCTGAAATTAGTTTTATTCCTTCCTCTACTGCTCTGCTAGCAGCATTCTTCTCCTAAGGATTCTGTTGATGATACCTATAACTCACCTCACATCCTGTATGCTTCACACTGTCCTTGGGACCAAGCCAGACTGGACTTGAAAGGAAATTCTATGGTGACCCAGAGCAAGTTAGTGAACTTTTCAGAGCCCATTTTTCTCATTTGCAGTTGATACCAGTGCATGGCTGGGAGGTTAAATGAGGTGATGTAGATAGATAACACCCAGAAGACATAAGCTCAGCAGTCATTAGCACTCCGCCCCACTTGCCTTTGCGCTGGGTTGTTTCAGTGCCTCCCTGAATGCCACCCATTCCAGGCATGTCCCATGCCTCTGTGACATCCTGCATTTAAAGGAGTTCCTCAAGTGTCTTTAGTGTCAACAGAAGCCTTTTCTAAGGTTTGCATGTAAGTTCTGTGACTACCAAACAACTTCTTTTTTTCCTGATCATAGTAATGCCTTGCAGTTAAGCTAATCTTACTCTATCAAATTACATTATGCTGAATATTCTGTACTATTCCATTACCGTAGGAAAGCAAAATCCTTCTTGAATTTTCAGGATCTGCTAAAAAAAAAAATGTTTTAAAATGTCTAGTGTTTCCCTGGTAAAAGAGAACGATAAGTGTCATTTCTCTGATGAGAACAAAACTGCAGTTTGGGGAGAAGGGTTTAAATTGTGCTGGAGCCACAGACTTCACAAATAGCTTATCATCTCAAATTATGTATATACTTTCTAGATGCCCACCAGTTAAGTCTAGGGCTCATTATAGCTACTAGGGGATCATTATTTAATTTACAAGAAAAGAAGAAACAATGTCTTGCTTTCTGAGCTCAAAGGCAGAGAAAAAGCGTACTCCAATTTAACAGTTTTCAAGCCATAGGGAATACTCATTAAAATCAGAGTCAGAACTATAAAGCCAGGGATGTTTCTGAATAATCTCTTAGCATGAAAAAAAGGAACTCTTTGGTGTCTGTAACTCAAGGAGCTGGTGCAGGCACATCCCCTTGCCCTTGCTTCCCTCTCTTTCCCTTGGCACTCTCCCACTATTAAAGAAATAAACTCTTACCTCTGGGGTATCTAAGATTTGTTTAACTTGCAGGATATTAGTGATATGCCACGTGTACTTGGAAAAGGTTCCCAGTGGCAAGGCATCTTTCCGAACAAAAGCTTCAATGTAAAAAAGGGATAAAATTAGACTACCAAAAAATAACATTTTCTTTCACTGTGTTTGTTACCCAATTTCTTAAGAGTTCAGTGCAGTGCTATTATTTCCTTATAGAATCTCAGCACTTTTTTTTTTTGAGTTGGGGTCTTACTCTGTCACCCAGGTTGGAGTGCAGTGCATTATCACAGCTTACCACAGCCTTGACCTCCTGGGTTCAAGTGATCCTCCTGTGTTAGCCTCCTGAATAGTTGGGATTAGAGGTGTGTGCCACCATGCCCAGCTAATTTTTTTATTTTTTGTAGAGATGGGGCTTGCTAAGTTGCCTAGGCTGGTCTCGAATTCTTGGGCTCAAGCAGTCCTCCCACCTTGGCCTCTCAAAATGCTGAGATTACAAGTGTGAGCCAAGCACCTGACCTAGAATCTCAACACTTTTAAAAAGAAGTTATTATTTTTTTTTTCTGAGGTGGAGTCTCTTACTCTGTTGCCCAGGCTGGAGTGCCATGACACACACACGGCCACCCCAGTGTCAACCTGCTGGACTCTGGTGATCCTTCTGCCTCAGCCTTCCAAGTAGCCAGAACTACAGGCATGAGCTACTACACCCAGCTAATTTTTGATTTATTGTAGAGAAGAGGTCTTGCCAAGTTGCCAGGGATGGTCTCGAACTCGCAGGCTCAGGCAGTCCACTCGCCTCAGCCTCCCAAAGTGCTGGGATTACAGGCTGAGCCACTGAGCCCGGCCTTAAAAAGAAATTTTTAGGGCAAATATATAATAGGACGCGACAGAAATGTGATCAACGGATACGAACATGGATAACTGACATGCTGATTATGGAAGGCTTCCTGCTTCAAGCATGTGAATAAAAGTCCAACACTGAGAATTCCACAGGGATATTTTTCTAAACATCATTCTTTTTGTTGTTGTTGTTGTTGAGTTGGAGTCTCACTCTGTCGCCCAGACTGGAGTGGCCGCTCCCGGCCATCGCAGCCTTGACCTCTAATTTTTGATTTATTGTAGAGATGAGGTTTCACCAAGTTGCCCAGGTGGGTCTTGAACCCATGGGCTCAGGCAGTCCACTCACCTCAGCCTCCCAAGGCGCGGGATTACAGGCTGAGCCACCGAGCCCGGCTCTAAACATAATTCTTTACATTCAAGACATCTATCACTATTCCTGTGGAAAAATCTCATACCTGTGGTAGAGTTGGGGAGCCGTTTTTTTGCACTTCCTATAGAAATTCTCTGTTGCAGGGCATCAAAAAAGGACTGAGGAATGTGGAACACCAGTGGTTCTGGTTTGCCTATGGGAAATAAGAAATTCATGTAAAGAAACTCTGGACTTTCATGTGCAGGGAAAGGTGGAAGAAAAGGAACTGAGGGGCAATGATAACTAAAAATACGCTATATAGAGAGGTCATAAGAAGGCTTTGATTGACCTCTGTGAGCCAAGCATTGTCACCAGCCCTACTCTTGATCCCTTGCAATCATAAATAGCACAGTAGAGTCTTGTCATCCACCAAGGATAACTTTTCACATTTTTTTCTTTTTATCAATTTAAAAGTAGAGATGGAGTCAGCCACCTGTAATCCCAGCACTTTGGGAGGCTGAGGTGAGAAGATTGCCTGACCCATGGGGTTTGAGACCAGCCTGGGCAACATAGCAAGACTTTGTCACTACAATAAATCAAAAATTTAGCTGGGTGTGCTGGCACATGCCTATAGTCCCAGCTATTAGGGAGGCTGAGGCGGAAAGATCACCTGAGCCCAGCAGGTTGAGGCTGCAGTGGCCGTGAGCATGCCACTGCACTCCAGCCTGGGTAACAGAGACACTTTGACTCAAAAATAAATAAATAAAGACCGGGTCTCTTTATGTTGCTCAAGCTGGTCTTGAACTCCTGGCCTCAAGTAATCCTCTGGCCTTGGCCTCCCAAAGTGCTGGGATTATAGGCAGACCCATCATACCCAGTTGGATAACTTTTCAAATCGCTGCTTTTATAAACACCCCCACAGTACAGACTTTTCCTCTTAAAGGGTATCTAAAATGGGATGAGAAGAGAACAGTGAGGCTGAGTTGGGCTGTCTCTACTCGATCCATTCCTGCTTGCCATCCCTAAGCACTTGCTGTTCACATTCATGTCTAAGCAAACTAACGACATGCTCTCACCCCGTGGCCAGCAACACGAATGCTGAGAAATGACAAAGTTAGGACAATACTTATGTAACAAGCTTCCATCTTTCTCTCTGAATATGATCTCAAGGCAGGTAAACTATCTCAAAATACTTAACAAATATCTTTTTTTTTTTTTTTTTGAGTTGGAGTCTCATTCTGTCCGCCCAGACTGGAGTGTAGTGGTTGCTCCCGGCCTCCGCAGCCTCGACCTGCTTGGGCTCCGGCGATCCTTCCGCCTCAGCCTTCCAAGTAGCTGGAACTACAGGCGTGCGCTACCACGTCTGGCTAATTTTTTTTGATTTATTGTAGAGATGAGGTCTCACCAAGTTGCCCAGGCGGGTCTCGTGGGCTCAGGCAATCCACTCACGTCAGCCTCCCAAGGCACGGGATTACAGGCTGAGCCACCAAGCCCAGCTAACAAATTTCTTAAAGAAACTTGCAAGACAGTAGGTCAACAAAAAGAGAGTTCAGGGGAGGGGTCAAGTTCAGAGTTTTCCTTCAAAATTCTGCCCTGGGGCTAGCCCTAGCAGAGGGAAAACATCCAGAACCACATGGATGAACATCTAATTTCTACCAGCCTGGATCTAACCAAAAGAATGTCTCTTGAAGAAAAGGCAGACTCTTCTGTTTTGTTTTGTTTTTGAGTTGGAGTCTCACTCTTGTCGCCCAGCCTGGAGTGCAGTGGCACGCTCATGGCTGCCACAGCCTCAACCAGCCGAGCTTAGGAGAGCCTTCCACCTCACCTTCCAAGTAGCTGGAACTACAGACGCATGCCACCATGCCCAGCTAGTTTTTGTGATTTATTATAGAGACAGTTCTCACCAAGTTGCCTAGGCTGGCCTCGAACCCCTGGGCTCAGGCAATCCTCTCACCTGGTCTCCCAAAGTGCTGGGATTACAGACTGAGCCACCCCACCAGGCCCCACTAACATATTATCTGGGTACTTCAGAAATCACCACACAAAGGAATTTTAAATCGCTCATCTTGAAATTAGAGCACAGGCTATATTACAGGGACCTTTATAGCTCTAGAAAAAGTGCTAACTCATTAGAACCCAGCTGAAGTTATGTTGGAGTTTAGGTTTAAAAATAAATCTTGGCTGGGCATGGTGGCTCACACTTGTAATCCCAGCATTTTGGAGGCGGAGGTGGGAGGACTGTCTGAGCCCAGGGGCTCGAGACCAGCCTGGGCAACATGGCAGGACCTCATCTCTACAATAAATCAAAAGATTAGCCAGGTGTGGTTGCATCTGCCAGTGGCTCCAACTGCGTGGAAGGCTGAGACAGAGGAATTGCCTGAGCCCAGCAGGTCAAGGATGCACTCCAGCCTGGGTGACAGAGTGAGACTCCAACTCCAAAATAAATAAATAAAAAATAAATAAATCTTGATCCAGGTCTGGGCCCTGAGTTTAAAAAAAAGAAAAAAAATTAATCTTGAAAAGACTTCATAAAAGACCCAGACTCACAGTCCAAGAGAGTCTTGGTGACTTGCGCAAAGGTGGTAGTCATGGCAATGGTGAGAGGGTGATACAGGAAGGAGATGGAGAAGGACCACAGTGTGCAGCTTACATTATTATCCATATTCTACTTCCTGTGTGGGAGGTGATGGTATGTATTTATTATATTAGTTCAAACAAGAAATAAATACAATTTGAAAAGATATTTTTAAAAAAAGACTTTCCTCTTTATAACCTTCCTTAGCTTATTTTGTTGTTTTTCTAAAAAGTAATTTCTGAAGTTTTCTTTTTCTTTTTTTTCAAGCAAAGTTTATTAGAGAAAGAAGGGAGAAGAAAAAGAGTGACATGTCAGAGCTGGCACAGGCGAAAGTAACCACCTGAAGTTTTCTTGAGCCTGATTCGTATCTAGAAGTCTAATACTAGACCTCTATTCCTGTCCCTTTCCTCACCATGAAGCCATAAACTATTCTAATCCTTCAAAACCCACCTCTTCCCACTGACTGCTACTATTCAGCCCAGGGTGGAATATTCTGGGACATTTAAAAAATGATATTTATACTCTGGAATATAGTAGGCAAAGAACATCAAGATGACATGAGATCTGTAAACATGCTATGAGGAATGTGTGAAGAACCTGAGATGTAACCCTTAGAAAAGAGAAGAACTGCCAGGCATGGCGTCTCACTCCTATAATCCTAGCACTTTGGGAGGCAGAGGCAAGAGGATTGCCTGAGCTCAGGGGTTCAAGACCAGTCTGAGCAAAATGGTGAGACCTCGTCTCTACAATAAATCAAAAAAATCAGCCGGGCGTGGTGGCACACACCAGTGGTTCCACCTACTTGGAAGGCTGGGGCAGGAGTATTGCCTGAGCCCAGCAGGTTGAGGCTGTGGCAGCCATGGGTGTGCCACTGCACTCTAGCCTGAGCAACAGAGTGAGACTCCGACTCCAAAAAAAAAAAAACCCCAAGAAGAACTGTCAAGTGAGATAATGGCTTTGTGCTTGTGCAGTGGCAGGGACTGGAAGCAGGAACAGACCATCCCATGTGGCTAGAGTGCCACATGGACCAATGGGAAGTATAAGCAACATTTCCTCACAGCATGAGGAAGACCTTCCTCACAGCGATCACTGTCCAGCAATGTTATGAGCTGCCTCAAAGAGCAGTGAGCTTCTTATTACTGGACAAGGCCTGGAAAATCATCCATCAAGGATGCTTTTAAGGCAACAGGCAAGGACCAGCTAGATAGTCATCTGTGGAATCACTGAGGTTCCATAAAGCTATAACAGATTACACCCAAGTCCAACTGATGTTCTCCAACCTTCCTTAGCATGTCTATGTCATTTTATAAAACTATTTTAGTCTCACATGTTCAGATTTCCTCTAAGCTTTTTTTCCCCCTTGTTTTGATTTTTTGTAAGTTTGAGGGTTAGGATGATCTAAAGCTTTAGTGTTTCCCTCAACGCGCGCGCGCACACACACACACACACACACACACACACACACTCAGGCTATCTACCTTTACTTACTATTTGCTGTGTTTTTTTTCTCTTCTATCTCTAAATTAATTTTGCTGGTCTTTTTTTTTTTGAGTCAGAGTCTCACTCTGTTGCCCAGGCTGGAGTCTAGTGGCACATTCACGGCCACTGCAGCTTCGACCTGCTGGGCTCAGGTGATTCTTCCGCCTCAGCCTTCAAAGTAGCTGGAACTACAGTCATGCCCCACCACACCCAGCTAATTTTTTGATTTACTGTAGAGACGAGGTCTTGCCATGTTGCTCAGGTTGGTCTCAAACCCCTGAGCTCAGGCAATCCTCTTGCCTCCACCCTCTCAAAGTGTTGAGATTAGAGGCGTTAGCCACTACTCCCAGTGGTCCTGAATTTTAATTATGTAATTATTCCCTTCTTTCAATTTAGAATTCTACTTTTTTTTTTTTTTTTTTTTGAGTTGGAGTCTCACTCTGTCACCCAGGCTTACTGGGCTCAGGTGATCCTTCTGCCTCAGACTTCCAAGTAGCTGGAACTACAGGTGCACACCGCCATGCCTGGCTAATTAAAAAAAAAAAATTTATTTGTAGAGATGAAGTCTTGCCAAGTTGCCCAGGCTGGTCTCGAACCCGTGGGCTCGGGCAATCCTCTCACCTCAGCCTCCCAAAGTGCTGGGATTATAGATGTGAACCACCGTGCCCAGCCTAGATTTCTACTTTCTTCTAACCCAATGCTCGCTAGACTGAAGTACAATTACTTTTCCTATCTAAACCAAGTACAACTATGGCACAATTACATAATTTCTCCTAATTTCAGCAAGAGCCCAGTTGGGTGACCAATACTTACCATCAAACTGATAGTGCATGGTTTGATGGATGCGTTCTGTGACACTGGCCAGCCAGTCTTGGAAAGATAAGGTCACTTGTGCCTCATCTAGCAGTTGTCCACAGGCTAGAAAAGAAAAAAATACGTACTTCTTTAGTAACTTTTTTTTTTTTACAGAATAAACAGTTACTTGAAGTTGAAAACAGGTCCTAAGTTTGTACGAAGAAAACAAAAAAGGACATGAAGCTCAAGGAAAGTAGATTAAGTGAAATAAAATATGCTGGGACTTTCTTTTCTTAAGAATTCATGTAGAAAATAAGAAATGAGAAGCTCTTAGAGACACATAGGTTTAAGATTATTATTATTTTTTTTTGAGTTGGAGTCTCACTCCGTTCTCCAGGCTGGAGTGCAGTGGCACACACACAGCCACCCCAGCCTCGACCTGCTGGGCTCAGGTGATCCTTCCGCCTCAGCCTTCCAAGCAGGTGCGCACCGCCATGCACAGCTAATTTTTTGATTTACTGTAGAGATGAGGTCTCACCAAGTTGCCCAGGCTGGTCTCGAAACCCTGGTCTCAGGCAATCCTCTCGCCTCGGCCTCCCAAAGTACTGGGATTGCAGGCTTGAGCCACTGCGCTCGGCACCTTTTACCTTCTAACAAATTCTTTCTTAAAGTAGACTTTGGATTTGCTCTGCAATTCTTTTCTCTGGCAAAATCAAGAACCCAAGGAGCCACTAC
>CAUYQG010293513.1:0-41290 GCA_963574415.1 Tarsius wallacei | reverse complement strand
CCGCGGGTTCGAGACCCGCCTGGGCAACTTGGCGAGACCTCATCTCTACAATAAGTCAAAAAAAATTAGCCGGGTGTGGTAGCGTGCGCCTGTAGTTCCAGCCACTTGGAAGGCTGAGGCAGAAGGATCGCCGGAGCCCAGCAGGTCGAGGCTGCGGTGGCCGGGAGTGGCCACTGCACTCCAGTCTGGGTGACGGAGTGAGACTCCAACTCAAAAAAAAAAAAAGAAAAGAAAAGAAAAGAAAGCACTCCCACTGGGAAGAGCAACAATGACTTGCTGACAACCCCATCTTATAAGATCATGGAAATATCCTGGGTTATTTCCAATTATTTACAGGCATCATTTGAAGGAGTGCAGCTGTGGCTTACCTGTGCTTTCCACCTGTCACACTGTGATTGCCTCAGAATTAACACTCTGTAAAAGCAAGCAAAGATTCTTAAGAGATATATTTGGCCCAGATTAACTAGAGATGTACATAAACCCACTCATTTTCCCATTAAGAAGAGAGTCATAAAAGAAGCTTCTCTGCTCTTGGCAGATGGTGAGAGAAACTTGAGTTACTCTTGAGCTACTCTCAAGCTGCCTTGCCATAATCCTAGGGGGAAAAAAATTAGCATCTACTTGTTAGATTTACAGCATTTCAATTATGATACCTTTTAAGTAAAGGCCAGAATTATCATCAGGGAAAGATGGGTTAACTATATTCTCCATATGTAACCAAACACTGAAGGTGAAATGTTGCGTTTAGAATTTCAAATGAGATAACGAAGCTGTAAGATTTAGATTACATCTCCCAAAATTATCCAATAAACTCATTAAGCCTTTTGAAGAAGGGTAAAAGTAGAGATAAAAAAGCAGTCTGACAATAATTATAGCTTTATACATATATTTAATTGAAATGAAACTCTTAAATCATGCATCATAAAGTAGCATGATGTAAGAATTTCATTAAATGTACATTTTAGGTTTTCATGTTAAGTGTGAACATTAAAGCACAGTTAAGTGTTACAATTTAATGTGAGAATTAAAAGAAGAAAAAAGAATCAGGCCAGGTTCTTGAGGAGAAAGTCGTTGCTGCAACTCCATTTCCTAAGGCAGATAGTTGAAAAAATACCTTCTTTTTTTTTTTTTTGAGTTGGAGTCTCACTTCGTCGCCCAGACTAGAGTGCAGTGGCCTCTCCTGGCCACCGCAGCCTCGACCTGCTGGGCTCCGGCGATCCTTCCGCCTCTGTCTTCCAAGTGTCTGGAACTACAAGTGCGCTACCACACCCGGCTAATTTTTTTTTTTTATTTGTTGTATAGATGAGGTCTTGCCAAGTTGCCCATGTGGGTCTCGAACACGTGGGCTCAGGCAATACACTCAAATCATTATCCCAAGGCACGGGATTATAGGCTGAGCCACCGAGCCTGGCTGAAAAAATACCTTCTTGTAAGTAAATCTTGTACATGTATATTAGCTGAAATCGGTGAGTATATTTTCATTGTAAAATAGGTCATCTAGCTAGATCTGTAAATATGTCAGCTTATGTTTCCACTTTTCTGGTATCAATATTCTGTAGTCTAGAATGATGATAATCAACCAGTATAGAAATATATATCCTATATCAGGTACATCCTATCTTTATTTTTGAGCTTTTATTTCTTTATTTTCTCTAGATCTGGCAATTATTTCTCCCTCCACCAATTAAGTATAGAGTTTCTCAAAGCTCGCTGAGTGCCTCTAGTTACTCTGGTTATATTCTCCACTTGGAAATTTAATATGGTAAACGCACCTCCCACCTTTATGAGAATGACTTACAAACTCTGCTATGTGTTTAACAGGTGTCCTCTATCAGTCAAATGAATTATAATTTCTGACATAGAGGCTGCTCTATCTAGCGTTTCAATTTTAATCAATTGATGGTACTGTGTTTCTTAGGTGAGAAAGTTTAAGGAGACCCTACTTCTAAACATAGATCAATTAAATAAATAAAATAATCTTGAATATCCACTATTCACTTACTATTTTGATCTGTGAAAAGGAAGAGAATAGATTTCATCAAATAATGAGAATTTTTAAAAAGATACTTGTAAAAGCTAGGCTTCGTAAATTTTACATTTTAAAGTGTTTAAATAAGTGCCATAAAAATATGAGATAGCAGATTGGACTCAGGAAATCAAGAGGAGTGTTTTAGGAAATATATCATTTGAGTTTGGATTGTGAAAATTGAATAATTTTAATAGCCGGAGGAAAATGTTTCAGGTAAAGAGTGTCATTTCAGCAAAAACTAGAAAGAGCAAAGCATCAGGAATGTACTGGCTGGAGCAAGGGGCCATTGAGGGTCACTAACAAAAGATGAGATGAGAAAAACATATTGGGTGTAAATTGAAAACAGCCTTAATTATTTCCTAAGGGATTAGACTTTATTAAATAGTGGTAAGATGTTAAGAAAGAGAGGAATACACTCTAGCCTCATTTATAATGATACCTTCTAGTAGCTGTTATCGGTTGAATTGTGTCTCCCACAAAATATGTTGAAATCCCAACCCCCAGTTCCTGTGAATGTAATTTTATTTGGGAATAGGGTCTGTCTTAGTCAGTTATGGCTGCTATAACAAAGTATTATGGAGGGTGGCTTGAAACAACAGCAATTATTTTCTTACAGATCTGGAGTCTGTAAGTCCAAGATTAGTGTGCCAGCAGGGTCAAGTTCCAGTGAGGGCTCCCTTCTAGGTTGAAGACTGATGACTTCTTCTGGTATACTACATGGCAGAAAGAACAAGTTAGCTCTCAGTCTCTTTTATAAAGGCACTAATTCAATTTGAGAGGGCTTCACTCTCATGACCAAATTACTTCCCCAAGGCCCCACTTCTAAATACCAGTCACACTGGGGATTAGATAGCAACATGCAAATTTTGAGAGGACATAACTTTCAGTCCATAACAGGGTCTTTGCAGATGATCCAGTGAAGATGAGATCATTAAGGTGGATTCTAAACCAATATGACCCATATTTTTATAAAGAGGACATTTGGACATAGAAACAGACACCATAGGTATGGCAATGTGAATACACAGAGAAAACATTATCTATAAGCCAAGAAACACCTGAGGCTACCAGAAACTAAAAGTGCTGCATAAGACAGATTCTCCCTCACAACCCTCATAAGGAAGCAACTCAGCTAACACCTTGATTTTGTGCTTCTGGTATTTGAAACTTGGAGACAATACATTTCTGTATTGTCCCCAATTTGTGGTACTTTGTTTTAGCATCCTTAGGAAACTAAAGTAAAAGTAGTGTAGATTATGGATGTAAGGGTGTGGAACTGGAGGTAGAAAAAGCAGTTAAGTATAATCATGCATGTATTAACAAGGGGAATAGGTTCTAAAAAAATGCATTTTTAGGCAGTTTTGATATTGTGTAAACATCATAGAGTGTACTTACACAAACCTAGGTGTTGTACCCTATTACACACCTTGGTTATATGGTACAGCCTATTCCTCCTAGGTTACAAACCTATAAAGGATGTTACTGTACAGAATACTTTAGGCAACTTTAGCACAATACACAATATTTGTGTATCTACACATATCTAAACATAGAACAGGTACAAGACAAATACCATATTATAATCTTATGAGATAACTGTTGGAGATGCAGACTGTAGTTGGCTAAAATATTGCTATGCAATGCATGATTATACACTTCTCAGGTTGCAATGATCCAACTAATAATTTTCTGACCTTACAATGATGCAAAAACAATATACAGTCAATAGAAAGCAAATTGTGGGCAGGCTCCCCTGGTCACTGCCACCACCCCCTGTTACTGTTACTTGAGCCCTGGGTGCACTGAGGTCCCAACCATGTGGCTGCTGAGGCTGTTGTTATTGGCGTGAGAAGGGAAGATGGAATTGCCACACTTGGGTGTCCCCAACTGCCTACATGGATGTCTTCAGCTTTGTGAAGGTTGCAAAGCTCTCGAGTTACAGAGGTGTGGTCAAGATAAAAGGCAAGAAGAGAGGTGTCAAGATGGCCACAGAACTAATGGGAGCATGAAAGTCTGCAAGGGCGAGTGTCCATAAAGACAGTATGTGTGAATGGGCCAAGTGCTGGCAGAGGGAACTGTGGAAAGGGCACAGCAATGAAATCTGAAGCTGAGCTCTGCCACAGGGGAGGAGACACTTACCACTGCCATTTTCTCTGTCCTGGGACCAGGCAGAGACCTGCATTGACCCCTCAGCTCTGTTCAGCCTCCAACCTGGGACCTAAGGCAATCTCTGCACTCCTCTGGGATCGATCATAGCTGATTCAGAGAGGAAACTTCAGGAGTGGACACATAGAGATGGACATCCCACTCTCATGCTGGGCCAGGCATGGGCACAACTGATTTGAGTGGGAGACATGGCAGTAGCAACAGTAGCAGTGAAGGAGTTGAGTGAGTCTGGATCTGATTCACCCTTCTCCCATAGCAGTCTATAGAGCGTCTGACCCGTGCTAAAAGCAACCTGATAGGCTGCTCCAAGAGTAGAGGGGAGCAGCTGGAGACTGGAACCCACTCCCTACCATGGCCATGGCCAGAAGCAGTGGTAATGCTTGGGAAAGGAGCCTGAAGTTCCAGAAACAGTCACAGAGGGAGCTGTTTTTTCCCCTCTGTTTTTGTTTAAGTTTTAGATCTTGTTTTGTTTTTGTTATTTTTTAAGGGGGTGCTTTTTAGTTTTTCTGTTTGCATATGGGTATTTTTGAGGGTGAGTGCATCATCAGGGTTTTTTATCTGTATTTTTTTTTGTTTTTGTTTTTGTTTTTGCTTGTTTCTTTGTTTATTAGTTGTTGTGCCTGTTTTCCTTCTCCTTCTCCTCTCCTTTCATCTTGCTTTCCTTTCCCTTCTCCCTTTTTATATTTTTTTCCTTTTACTTATCTCATTTACTTTCAGAGGGCATACATATGCCCCCACCACATGGACAGATTTTTTAAGGTGGTGGGAAGTGAGTTTCAGGGGGCCCACACACCTGTCAGTGAATACTGTGATCTGCAGATCGCTTCTGAACCAAATATGCCACCATCACACCTTAATCAAATCTCAAAACTGCGAAAAGGACAGCCTCCCCCTTCCTAGTCCAGCTTCAAAATTGAACAAATCCAGAGGATCTACATAAGGAATAATACGGGGTTGAGCAAACAGAAGTGAAAACTATCCCCCATCACTGAGCCATGGAATTAAAGAAGAGGGTGAAGGGGGAAGAAAACCATCACAAATGAAGAAGAATCAAAGGAAGAACACAAGTCTTATACAGACTTCTGGGAAGACAGCACCTGAGAATACAGACTATGGAACTCAAACAATAAAGAACCACCAGAATGACTGGTCTTAAATCACAAACCCAGAGATTAAGATATTAATAAAGAGAATGAATAGAAATGAGGAGAGAAAAGAGGAAAGAATGAAGGATTTGATAACTGAAATGGTGGCAATAAAGAATACAGGAGATGAAATAAATAACAAACTGACAAGCATGGAAAGCAGAATTAACCAAGTAGAAAAAAAGAATCTCAGGACTTGAGAATAAAAATCTGGAATTAACTCAAACTGTTAAAAACACAGAAAAGAAACTTAAAAAGATAGAACAAAATATCCAAGAGAGTTTGTGATTATATCAAAAGGCTAAACTTATGATTAACTGGCATTCCTGGGGAAGATAGAGAAACAGAGACCACCCTGGAACAAACATTCCATGAAATTATCCAAGAAAATTTCCCTCATCTCATCAGAGACATGAGCATTCAAACACAAGAGATTCAGAGATTCCCTGCAAGACATCAAATGAGAAGACTAACTTCTAGACACATAGTACTCCACTTACACAAAGTAGGTATAAAATAAAAAATCCTAAGGATAGCAAGAGAGAAAGGTCAGACTATTTACCAGGGAAGACCAATTAGAACAGCAGCAGGCTTATCTACAGAAACCCTACAGGCTAGAAGAGACTGGAGTTCAATCTTCAAAGTTCTAAACATAAACAATTCCAACCAAGAATTCCTACCCAGCTAAGCTAATCTTCATCAGTGATGAAGAATTAAAATCCTTACCAGACATTCAATCCCTAAGAGTTTACACCACCTCCAGACCAGCTCTACAGGAAACACTTAAGAAAGTATTAAGCACAGAAGAGAGAAAGCAAAGAATGACCACACTCCTTCCAAAATGCAGTAAAAAGATTGAAAATACACACATATATCAACCCCAAAATCAAAGGAAAACCAACAAATAAACAAATAAAAACAAGAATCCCTATAAGAACCTCATGACAGGGATAAACTCTCACATCTTGATAATTAGTCTGAACATGAGAAGACTAACTGCACCACTGAAAAGACATAGAATGGCAAACTGGATAAAAAACACAACACAACAATATGCTGTCACCAGGAGACTCATCTCAACAGAATGGACACTCACAGGCTCAAAGTAAAAGGATGGAAAAAAATTTTCAGGTGAATGGAACGCAAAAGAAAGTAGGAGCTGCAATCTTAATATCAGACAAAATGTCCTTTAAGTTGTCAAGAATTCAAAAAGATACAGACAGTCCCAACATAATAATAAAATATTGAACCCATCAGCACAAAATATCCATTCTAAACATATATGCACCCAACAAAGGAGTACCAGCCTTTATGAAGCAGCTTCTAGGTAAAGTAAAAAGAAGTATTGGTGCTAACACTATCATAGCTGGGAACTTAAACAACAACCCTAGATAGATCATTGAGGCAAAATTCAACAAGGAGATCTGGACCCTCAACTTGACACTTGACCAAATGAACTTAATAGATACCTACAGAACACTCCACCCAACAATCATGTAATTAATATACATTCTACTCATTACCACATGGAACATACTCCAAGACCAATCACATCCTCAGCCATAAATCAAGCATAAACAAACTTCATAAGATTGAAATATTGCCATACACTTTCTCAGACCACAGTGCGATAAAAATAAATATCAACACCAATAAAGCTACCCCAAGGCCCACAAAGACATGGACACAAAACGTCATGATGTTGAACAACTCCTGGATCAACGCGGAAATCAAAGCAGAAATTAAAAGAGTTCTGGAACAAATGAAAATAACTTACCAAAATCTCTGGGATACCATGAAAGCAATACTGAGAGGGAAATTCATTTCTTTATGAACACAGATCAAGAAAATGGGAAGATCACAAGTTAACAGACTAACAAATCACCAAAGGGAGCTGGAAAGACAGGAACACCAAAACCCTAACTTCAGCAGAAGAATCCAGATCAGCAAAGTAAAAGCCCAAATACAAGACATAGAAGACAAAAATATCATAGAAAAAAAATTAATGAAACAAAAAACTGGTTCTTTGAAAGTATAAATAAGATTGATGAACTCCTAGCCAGACTGGCCAAGAAGAAGAGAGAAAAAGCCCAGATTAACACAATCAGAAGTGCAAAAGATCAAATCACAATAGACACTGAAGAAATACAAAAAATTATCAGAGATTACTAAGCACACCTGTTTGGAAACAAACTTGAAAACCTGAATGAAATAGAGGGTTTTCTGATATCACAAACCTCCCAAAGTTGAAACCAGAGAAATCGAGACATCACATAGACCAAAAACAACCCGGGAAATTGACTCCATCATAAGAAAACTACCCACTAAAAAAAAAGTCCTGCACCAGATGTCTTTCCAGCAGAGTTCAACAAAACATGCAAGGAGGAGCGAATACCAATCTTACTGAAACACTCCAACAATCGAGAAAGACAAAACTCTCCCCAAATCATTTTATGAAGCTAACCTCACACTGATACCAAAACTAGGTAAAGATCCAACAAAGAAAGAATGCTTCAGGCCAAGATTACTGATGAACATAGATGCAAAAATAACAAGATTCTAGCAAATTGGATCTAACAACACATCCCAAAAATCATCTGCCATAACCAATTAGGCTTCATCCCTGGGATGCAGGACTGGTTCAAAATCTGCAAGACCACACATGCAAAAAAAAAAAAAAAAAAAAAAAAAAAATCAACATGTAAAAATAGGAATCGCATGAGTATATCATTAGATGCATAAAAGCTTTTGATAAAATCTAGCATCATTTCTTGATAAAAACCCTGAACACATAGACACAGAGGGATCAGACCTCCAAATATAAAGAATCATCTACAATAAACTTACAACCAACATATTGCTAAATGGACAAAAATTGGATGCATTTCCCCTGAAAACAAGAACAAGACAAAGTTACCCACTATCATCCCACCTGTTCAACATAGCGTTAGAAGGCCTAGCTCATGCAAACAGACAAGAGAAGGAAATCAGGGATATTCAAATGGGAAAAGAAGACAAGTTATCCCTCTTTGCTGATGATATGATTCTATACCTTGAAAATCCAAGATAATTTGTCAAAAAACTTCTTTCACTGATAAAGGACCTTGGCAGAGTCTCAGAATATAAAATCAACGTGCAAAGCACAGTCCCATTCTTCACAACAAAGAGGCAGAGGACCAAATAAAAAGCACAATCCCATTCACAACAGCCACACACACACACACAAAAACCTCAGCATCTTCCTAACAAGAGATGTGAAAGACCTTTGCAATGAAAACTACAAACAATTGCTCAAAAAACCAAAGATGACACAAACACATAAAAAATAGTCCATGATTATGAATTGGAAGACTCAACATTGTTGAGATATCCATTCTACCCAGGCAATTGACAGATTTAATGCAGTACCCATTAAATTACCATCATCATTCTTCTCAGACCTGGAAACAACAATACAGAAATTTATATGGAAATATAAATGACCATAAATAACCCAAACAATCCTCAGCAAAAGAAACAATCACACTTCCAGACTTATAAGGCTACAATAATCAAAACTTGGTATTGGCACAAGAACAGGCATATAGACCAATAGAACAGCATAGAGACTCTGGAAGCAAAACTTCAATTTCTCAACCAACTCTTCTTTGACAAAGCCTCCACTAACAAACACTAGGGAGAGGAGAACTTGTTCAGTAAATGGCACTGGGAAAACTGACTGACCACATGCAGATTAAATCAAGACCCCTACCTATCACCATACACAAAAATCTAAATGGATCAAAGACCTAAATGTAAAACCTCAAAATATGAGAACCTTAGAGAATGTAGGAGACTCTTATGGAAATTGTAACTGGCAACTAATTCCAGATAAAAACCCCAAATGCCCATGTCATAAGAGATAAGGTAGACAAGTGGAACTCATCAAATTGCAAAGCTTTTGCAAAGCAAAACAAATCATCAAGAGAGCAGGGAGAAAGCCCACAGAATAGGAAAAAGTATTTGCCAACTGTATATCTACAAAAGTCTAACCTCCAGAATCTACAAGGAACTCAAATGTGCCAAAAAGGAAAAAAAATAACAGCCCTATTAGAAAGTGGGCAAAGATATGAATAGACACTTCTCTCCCAATCCTCCATGTAATCACCTGGTCCCTGGTACTACTCCTTAGCATGAACTTTTAAAAAGAGTTTGGTGTGTGTCTTTCCCGATATTTTCTCTGCACATATATTTTTATACATATATGTATTCAGGACATCTGTAATATTAAGCAAAACCTAAATGGAATTATACCATACACAATGCTGCAATTTGCTTTCTCCAATTAATTCAATATGGGCATCTTTCTAGGTCAGTATATATTATTTCAATTTGAGGGGGAGGTTTTAATAAACTCTAAGGCTGCCATATAAAATAAAAAATATATATACACTTCTCAAAAGAAGACATATGGGCAGCAAACAGATACATGAAAAAATGCTCAGCCTCACTAATCATCAAAGAAACGCAAATTAAAACCACCTGAGATACCACCTAACTCCAGTCAGGATGACCATCATCAATAATTCAAAAAATAACAGATATTGGAGAGAATGTGGGAAAAAGGGAACTCTTCTACACTGTTGGTGAGAGTGTAAACTAGTACAACCTCTGTGGAAAACAGTGGCAATTCTTAAAAGATATAAAAATTGACCTTCCATATGATCCAGCAATCCCATTCTGGGAACATACCTGGAGGAACTCAAATCACTCTATGAACAAGATATCTGCATATGCATGTTTATTATAGCATTATTCACAATAGCAAAAACATGGAGCCAATCATGCTGCCCAATGAAAGTGGAGTGAATAAAAAAACATGGTACATATACACAATGGAATATTACACAGTCACAAAGAAGGACAAAATTATGAACTTTGCAACAACTTGAATGGATTTAACAAACAAAGAACTGAGTACCACATGTTCTCACTCATAAGTGGACCCTGAATAATTATCATAATTCTATAAGAAAGTGATTGGCAGTAGTGTGGGGTATGTAGCAATTAATATTCCTGATCTCGCCGGGCTCGGTGGCTCAGCCTGTAATCCCACGCCCTGGGAGGCTGAGGTGAGTGGATTGTCTGAGCCCGCGGGTTCGAGACCCGCCTGGGCAGGTGAGACCTCATCTCTACAGTAAATCAAAAATCAGCCGGGCATGGTAGTGCGTGCCTGTAGTTCCAGCTACTTGGAAGGCTGAGGCGGAAGGATCGCCGGAGCCCGGCAGGTCGAGGCTGCGGTGGCCGGGAGCGGTCACTGCACTCCAGTCTGGGCGACTGAGTGAGACTCCCAACTCAAAAAAATATATATATATATTCCTGATCTCAAACCAGGTGAAGTAGGGACCAAAGTGAGGCCCAAACTTTTCCTGTAAAATGAGCATTTGTATACCGAAAACTGAATTATTGTACCCCACATCTTTAAAATAAGATTTTTACAAAAAGAAATCAAATTTTAAATCTTTGATCTTTCCAAGGCTAGTGAAATGCTGCTAGATACTCTTTTAACTCTGGGAAGCAGCTATAACTCTGGTGATCACAAGGGTAAACAATCGGTTCTCCACAGGGTACCAGTGCCAGCAATAAAATCTATATCTTATTTAATTATGTATATCATACAAATTTAAAAAATAATTTAAAACAGTATTTTCAAAGTAGTTGATATTTTGCCTTAGTATTAGAGTTCTGTTTTTTACTTAATAGCATTCATCAAGTATTTGTTAAAAGTTCACCATGAAGAAGAATAAAATTGCAGGACTGACACTAATTGAATTCAAGGTTACAATAGTCAAGATAGTGCGGTAGTAGCAGAAAAATAATGGCCAAATAATTACTGGAAAGTAATAGAGAACCCAGAAATAAACCCACACAAATATAGACAACTGAACTCTCACGATGACACCATCCCTTTTTGGTTCTCTACATGAAACCTAAATTAGGGCATGTGCACACCTAACAAAGCAGGCAATGTGTGTGTGCGTGTGTGTGTGTGCATATATGTGTATGTATGTGTGCTCTTTTGATTGTCAACATCATCTAAGTCAATATAATTATTCATTTGCTTATTAATGTTTATATTTAGTAATTGTTAATTGAATACACCCATGAGTCTGATATCATGGCAACCACTGTGTATACACAAAAATGTGTGTGTGTGTGAAAGAGAGTGACACAGAGAGAGAAAGCAATGTTTATGTACCAACATCTATCTCTATGCTCATATATAATAAATAGATTGGATAGATAGATATAGAATGATATTGTGTGGTAAATATATATTTATATATATATATTTATATTTTATATGTACATTATATGTATTTTTATGTTATTTGTATACCTATCGACAACTAAAAAGTGATAAGACAATAATACTTCTGGAGTATCTAAAATATCAAATATACATTTTTATCTATAGTTTATAGTTAAAACAGCTAAGGACAAAGCAATCAGAAAGTACTTGGACTTTTTCCTGTTCCGGGGAGATGGCTGGTCTTTGAGGAAAGTGCCTTTCTTAAGACGAATTACTTTATTTGGCTTTTCCTGTGGTCTTCAAGGACAGCTGGAATAAAGGTAATTTTTTTAAAACCCTCAAATATTGGAAAGTTTAAAAAATTTTTTTTCATAAAGAATAAGAATGCCAAGTTACCTATGGTAAAAAGTAATGAAATAGAAATTATATATTTGTTTGAGAAAATATTTGCAGATTTCTTGCTCTTCTCAGCTCAGTAAATAAGTTTTGAGGCATTTCTGTTGCTTGCTTTCTTTTACTCTATTAAGATAATGTATATAAACTATGTAAGTTAAGAAAATCCTGGATGCTTTTCTTTTTTCCTCCTCAAAAGGAGGCAAGCATCAGCATGATCCATGGAAAATTTAGAAATATATCAATACTTAGACCCCATCCTAGACTTACTGAATCAGAATCTTTAGGAGATATTTAAAGCAAACAAACTAATAAAACGTTTCTCAGCTTTTATATAATGTATAACTCAAGATAACAACCACTATTATTACCAACAATTTTATAGACCGACTTGGTAAGTCTTAAATTAACTAATCACAGAAAATAAAAAAAGAAAGCAGAGAAAAAAAATTATTTGGGGGAACTTTGAGGGAATTAATTAAGCTACTTTTGTGTCTTTGTGTCTAGTGGACATGTAGTCACTTATTTTAAAGACCAACATAATTTGAGTATAACTTTCAAATATTCTTTCATTGAATAGATAAGGAAACTAATTTACTCTTGAATATTTTCCTTCTTTAGCTTAACAAGATTTTGATTCTCTACTGTTCCACTCAAATTTACTATCAAATTCTAACATAACTTCTTTTCTCCTTTACCAGATATTATAACTGTACTCACTTTTATCAATAAACATGACCAGTGACCGGCTCATTAGTATTAGTTTGTAACTAGATTAGTCTCAAAGGAAAAGAGTCAGGAAAAAGGATGTGGTGAGGAAAATGATGCAATCTAGATAATTCAAAGAAAGCACTTTAAAGTAAAATGATACGAATGTGTGCTAGATGTATATGAGTCACTTAATAAACACTGATCAATTATTTAAGTAAATATTATCAAATGTTTAAATTAATAAATCGTAGTCTTGATATATATGTGTATATATATGTGTGTTTTATTTATGTATATATATAAAACCTCTGCATAGGATAGAAACAGTTGGAATAATGTGGCTAAAACCAATTTAGGTAATTGGAAGTCTGCTGAGTCAGAATCCAGATTAGAACTCATTTGATGATCCTCTTTTTTCAAAGGATGTATTTACCTTACTGATTTACTTAGGAATCCAGGAGTCAGTAGTTAAAATCTTATATGTGTCTATATATGTGAGTTAGGCATATGTTATTGCTAGTGAAATGGCAGGGACAGCAGAATAAAGGTATTAGATCCCAACTTGGAGAAATGAGATGTCACTAGAGAAATCTCTCTAAAACGTAGGATGTTTCAAGTAAAATAAACTAAATTCACTAACTGAGCCTGAGAGTAAGAATAGCATCACTTTTTCTCATAAGAGATTGGGGAATTCTGCTTGATTATATCCCAACACAGATACCTGTATTTTCTGGGGGAAAAAACAGGCTGTAAACTAAGAGAGTTATCTTATTAATCTTCTTGAGACTTTGATGGTTTCAAAAATTATGTTGTAAAAACTGACCAAGGTTGAAATCTATAGTGAATGGGACAGAGCTAATCTTGATGGATCATATGTGATTTTCCTCCCACTTTGATAGAGCCTTCAAAGCTATCAGGACACAGGAATATTTTGTGCTTCCATGGGTCAGGGTGTGGGTCAGGGTGTAAAAATGCATATTTTTTAAGCAGAGGAAGTCCTAGCAG
Source organism: Tarsius wallacei (assembly GCA_963574415.1). Lineage (NCBI taxonomy): Eukaryota > Metazoa > Chordata > Mammalia > Primates > Tarsiidae > Tarsius > Tarsius wallacei. The sequence continues at coordinate 27,549 of CAUYQG010293513.1, read as the reverse complement.
CAGGACAGCTTGTGGAAAATGGGTGAAATGAGTGACCAATCATGCACAGAAAAAGACTCCAGAAATATTGTGGAAAGTGTTACAGAAGATGGTACCTTTACATGAGTTGGTTAGGTACACGGAAATAACAAAATTCAAAGTTAATAAGTACATGAGTACACTTTGTACTAACAACCTTGGAAAGTTTAAGGTACACAAATTTAAAAATACATTTAAAATAATTCATTTGAAATTTCTTAGTTCACTTTAATTTAATCATATTACTGTCATTAATATTATGACTTCATGACACTTATTTCAAAAATATGGGGAGGGTTTGAAGCACCTAAGTCACTATTTTGGAGGACAAAAAGCTAAATATACTATATTTCAGACTCTCGGAACACTACCATTCTGCATTTGGGGTGGAATCTTCAGTCAGATTTGAAGTCAGAAGAAAGCTATTGAAGTAGAAGCTATTGAACAATGATTGAATCTTCTGTTACATATGATGATAGGTGCATCTAATCTTTTCATGTCAATTATATTGAAATTTGTTAGTATTCAGTCTGTAAAGTCATAGAAATTAAGCTGGATATGGTAGTAGATATGATTTTTCTGCTAAAATTACCTCACAGTGGGTATGAAGTGAAGGTATCATTATCCCTGACTCTACTTCATTATTGCTTTGGTTTTATCTGGTTGTCTAGTATTGGAGAATCTGTATTCTAACTAACATGGTTTATTAAACACTTTTTTATTTAAATTGACTAGAGTAGATTCTATTGTCTGCATCTAAGAATTTTAACTGATGTATATCTATACAGCTATTTTCTACAAATGTATAAGAAAAATAAATGTACATAATAACATTTAGCTTAAAATTATGAGTAAATATGCCAAAATTACACAATAATATGTTTGTACACATAAAGCTTTCACCTACATGATCTCATTTATTATTTGTAAAGGAAAATACTTTAGAAAAATTTTGCAGAAAATAAAAACATGTTCAACAGACTTTTAAAAATGATGTGATGTGCAAAGAACTTAGAAGTTTTTACTCTTATCCTCATAACAAGAAAATACTAAGCAAACTAAAAATCAACAACTCATTTTAATTTTAGGCTCATCAGAAAATTGAGGTCACAAGGAAATCTACCACCCTGAAAATTGGAGAGATAGGTGGATAAGAGGGATAAAAATTTACCAGGAGCAGAAACCCAGGAGCAGAAGTCTATCAGTGATGCCAGAACTAGTTCTATAGGAAAATAATAATACTTCCCTTTCCCTTACAACTTATCAAAACATCAATGAATCTCCATTATAATAATAAGGAACTGTAGCTTAAAGAACTTCAAATCTCAAGTGCTATTTAAAAAAGAGTCTCTGGGGAAACTCAGAAGCAAAAAGAAAAACAAAAATCAAGAATATTAGAGCAAATTCTAACTGACACCCATAGTTTAAATAGTAAATGTAGTTTACCTCATGGCCAGATAAACATAAAATCTCACACTAAAGGTCTACTTATCTCATTTTTTTTTTTTTTACCTGATAGTAATGTCTACCTCTAAAAGAGTGACATTCTTTAAAAAGAAATCCAGTATAATTGGGGGAAAAAAATCAAGAATCAGAACCAGACATAGATATGGCTGAGATTTAAAAATTATTATACTGAGATTTAAAAACTAATTAATGTGATTAATATGCTGAGAACTCATAGAAAAGGTGAAAAAAGTTAAAAAAAATGTATGGTGTAAATGGAGAGATAAAAACCACAAAAAAGAATCTAAAGAAAATGTTGGCAATAAAAAAAGAACACATTAAAAGAGATAAAGAATGCTGTTGATGAGTTCATCAGATTGGAAATAGTCAAGAAAAGAGTTAGTTAGCTTAAAAATATGTCAAGAGAAACTTCACAAATTGAAAAGCAAAGATAATGTAAAAACAAAGCAGAAATAACAGAAGAGAATATCCAAATACTCTGGGGCAATTATAAAAGGTACTACATATATGTAATTGGAATTCTAGGAAAAAATATAATGAAAGTAACAATGGTTAAGAATTTTGAAAATCAATGACAAATACCAAACCACTTATCTAGGAGGTAAGCAAGATAAATACTCCCCAAATATACATTTAGGCATAACATATTTAAACTGCAGAAAAACAAAGACAAATAGAAAATATTGAAAGAAGTCAGAGGAAAAAGACTCCTTACCTACAGAAGACTAAGGATAAGAATAATATTAGACTTTTTTAAAAAAGAAAAAGTAGAATGAACAACAAGAAAAGAACGGAGTGAAATATTTAGTATTAAAAGAGAAAAACACACCAACCTTGAATTCTTCATTTGTTAAAATTATTCCTCAAAACAAAGAATACTTTCTCAAACAACAATTGAGGTAATTTGTCACCAGTCTACTTGCATTTCAAAAAAAGTTGAAATCTTTTTCTTTTTTTTCAGAGAGAAGGAAAATGATATAGGTCGGAAACTTTTATCTATATAAAAAAAGAAATAGTGTTAAAGTAACACAAATAATGGTAAAATATCTTGTTCTTATTCTTAATTAATCTAACAGGTAAAATTTTGTTTAAAATAATGATAGCAACAATATATTCAGGGATTATAGCTGATATACAATTGAAATTAAGAATGTTATAAGGAATAAGATGTAGGAATTGAGAATATCTGCTAGGAGATACTTGCACTATGTATTAAGCAACAAAGTGTTAATTTAAAGTAAACTTGAAACAGCTGTAAATATGAGGAATTTACAATAAGTTCATGAAAAAATGAGATAAAAATTTTTTAAAGCTTTATTTCTCAATGTAAGCTCCATCTAATTCAAGAATCTTTTGTAAGTAATAATATCAGCCATTTTGTCCATTTCTAAATAACTGAGGGTCCCAGGAATTTAACCACATCAATGCAATTTTTTTCACATTATTAACTGAAGAAAAATGCAAAAAAAAGAAGTCAAAATGAGGCAAATCAGGACTGTAGGCTGGATGCCTAATGACTTCCTATTAAAACTCTTATAAATTGTCATTTTTTGATCAGAGGAATGAACAGGATCATTGTCATAATAGAGAAGGACTCTCTGGTTAAGCTTTCCCAGGTATTTCTCAACTAAAGCTTTGCCTAGCTTTCTGAAAACACTTTCAATGTAAACATTCTCAAATATACACTCTTAAAAAAACAAATATTTTCATTTTTTTGGCCCCACAGAAAGTCAAAAAGCAAACTACCTTGAGAATTTTACAAAATTTTTGCCCTGACCTTTACTCTTGAGTGGTCCAGTTTTGCTCTGACTAGAATACTTCCACTTCTTGGTAGCTGTTGTTTTGATTGTGCTTTGTCTTTGGGATCTTACTGGTAAAGTCATGTTTCACCTTTTATTACAATTCTTTGAAAAAATGATTCAGAACTGCTTGATCTCACTTGTTTAAAATTTCCACCAAAAGCTCTGCTTTTATTTGCAACTGATCTGGGTGCAATGATTTGGGCACTCATTGAATGCCACTTTGCTCAACTTTGATTTTTCAGTTACAATTGTAAACTGAATTAATTTATATTTTATGGTGTTATTTTTCATTTGTGCTATTAATTTTTGGTCCTCTTCAATTATGAATCAAACAAGATTAATATTTTCCTCACAAATTGATGTGGATGGTCTACCATTGTGGGCTTCATCTTCAACATTATCAGTATTATCTTGTCCCTTCTTAAAACATGTTATCCTTTTGTAAATTGCTTATTTCTTTAGGGAATTGTACCTATAAACTTTTGTAAACATCAATGATTTCACCATTCTTCCACCCAAGCTTCAGCATAAATCTGATGCTTATTTTTGCTTCAACTTTGGCAGAATTTATTTTTCTGTAATAGGGCCTCTTTCCAAACTGATATTATATCATTCAAGTAACTCCAACTAGATCCTGTTCAAACATGCCACCAAAAGGACAGATTTATCTTGGTGAAAAAAGTTTTTTGAAGTTCATGCAGAGTTTATTTATAATACACATTTCCTTGACCTTTTTAAACACTCCTTTTATATTGCAAACTCTAGAACAGCCACTAAGGAATTTATAAAAGAACATAGGTATGCTAAGAAAATTTTAAAAAGATATCATGTAAAATACTCAGTGAAAACCACAGAAGGAAGAAAAAAATGAGTGATATATAAAAAGAAGAAAAAACTAACAATCAGGGCAACAAATAGAAAATAGTAATGAATACAGTAGATATTGTCAACTATGTTAATGTTAACTTTAAATGATCTAAATACAGAAATTAGAAGACAAAGTTTGTCAGAGTGTATATATAAATAAGACCTTATTAAACATTGTCTACAATAAATCCACTTTAAATTCACAGACACAGATAAATTAAAAAGAAGAAAAAAGTCATGGTAACATTAATCAAAAGAAAATTGGAATCACTATATTAATTTCAGATAAATTCAGCTTTAGAGTTAAAAATGTTATCAGGGATAAATAGGGGCATTACATAACGAGAAAGAAATCAATTCTTCAAGAGGACATAATAGCACTTAAGGTGTATTTTCCTAATAAAATAGCGTCAAGCTACATAAGGCAAAAATTTATAAATTGCAAGGAGAAATAGACAAATCCACTATTACAGTAGGAGGTGTGAACATGTTTCTATGGGTAATTAACAGATCTAGCAGGCAGAAAATCAGTAAGGGTATAGCTGAAGCCAATAGCATCCTCAATTGGATGTATTTGGCATTTGCAGAATATTTCATAAAACAATAGCAGAGTACACAGTCTTTTTAAGTTCATATAAATTCATCAAGATAGCACATTCTGGCCGGGAGCAGTGACTCGATCCTATAATTCCAGCACTTTGGAAAGCCGAGGTGAGAGGATTGCCTGAGCTCAGGTGTTCGAGACCAGCGTGGGCAACTTGGTGAGACCTCGTTTCTACAATAAATCAAAAAATAAGTTGGGTATGGTGGCCCGTGCTTGTTGTTCCAGCTACTTGGAAGACTGAGGCGGAATCGCCTGAACCCAGCAGGTCAAGGCTGCAGTGGCCATGAGCATGCCACTGCACTCCAGTCTGGGTGAAAGATTAAGACTCCAACTCAAAAAAAAAAAAAAAAAAAAGGCACATTTTGGGATGTAAAACATACCATAACAAAGTCAAAAGAATAGAAATCATATAATGTCTGCTCTCAGAACTATAATAGAACTAAATTAGACATTAATAACAGAAAGGCAGCTGAAATTTTTTTAAATACTTGGAGTTTAAATAGCACACATAAGTAACACATGGATCAAATAATAATCTCAAGAAAAAAATTAAAATGTATTTTAACTAAATTAAAATAAAAATAAAATTTATCAAAATGTTTGGAATGTAGCAAAAGTAGTGCCTAGAGGAAATTGTGTAGCACTTAATGGATCCACTAGAAAAGAAGAACAATATAAAATCAATCATATAATATTTCACTTTGTGAAACTAGCAGAATTAGAACAAATAAATTATAAGTAAGAGATAAAATATATATAAAAATTAGAAAAGAAATCAATAAAATTGAAATTGAAAATGATATCAATAGAGATAATTAATAGCACTAAATTCATATATTAGAAGAAAATAATAATCTAATCTTCATGTTAGAAAATTTAAAATGTGCAAATTAATGCAAAGTAAGCAGAAGAAAAGACATAGGAGAGATTATTGCAGAAAATGACAAAATTGAAAACAACAGAGAAAATTAATGAAACCAGTAGCCAGTAGCTGATTCTTTGAAAAGATCAGTAAAATTGATAAATGTCTAGCCAAACTAAGAAAATAAAAAGACAGAATACACAAGTTACTTGTATCAAAAATGAAAGAGAAACTATTACTACAGGTCCCAAGGACACTATACATATAAAGAAATATTATGAAGAAATCTACTACCACAAATTTGATAATATAGATAAAATGAACCAATTTAATGAAAAACACAATCTACCAAAACTCACAAAAGGAGAAGTAGATAATTGAACTAGGCCTATAGTAAATAAATCAAATCGATAATTAATTTTTTAAAACAGAAAGCAACAGGCCAAGATAGTTATCCTGATTATTTATACCAAACATTTAAGAAGCAAATGATATCAATTATCTATAATCTTCTTCAAAAACAGAAGCAAAGAAAACACTTCCTAATACATCCTATGAGGTCAGTAATACCCTATTATCAAAACCAAACAAAGACATTATAAGACAGGGAAACTACAGACAAATAATTCTCATGATCATATACACAAAAATTCTCAACACAATATTAGCAAATAGAATCCAACAATGTATGTCAAAAGTTATACAAGAAGACCAAGATTTATTCTAGTTATGCAAGCCTGATTCAACATTGAGAAATCAATTAATGCAACTGATTCCATCAACAGCTTCATGAAGAAAAGTTATATAATTATATCAATAGACCTAGAATTTTTTTTTTTTTTTTACAGAATCTAACATCCATTCATAGTTAAAACTCTCAGCAAATCAGGAATAGAGAGAATCTTCTTTAACTTAATAAAAAGAAAACCACCAAAACAAACAAAACTATAAACTACAACTAATATCATATCTAATGGTGAGTAACTAGATGGTTTTAAGAAAAGAACAAAGTAAATCTCTTCTCATCATTCCTATTCAGCATCTTACTGGAAATCTTAGCCAATGCCATGAGATAAAAAAAATAAATAAAAGGTATGCAGATTGGGAATAAAAAAATAAGACTTTTTGTTCATATGTGACATGAGTAAAAAAAAATCCTAAAAATGAACAAAAAATCTCCTGGCACTAATAAAAGATTATAAAAGTTGGGTATACTAAGGCTAATATATAAAAGTCTATTGTTTTCCTATGTACCAGCAGTGAAAAATTAAAATTTGCAATTAAAAAAAAATTTATATTAGGAGGAAAATATACCTTCTTAAAAATAAATCTAACAAAATATCCATAAGTTTTATATGAGGAAAACTATCAACTCCGATGAAAGAAGCCAAAGGTGGTCTAAATAAATGGAGATATATACCACAAATATAGATAGGAACACTCAATTTTGTTAAGATGTCAGTTTTTCCCAGATTGATTTATGGATTCAATGCAACCTAACCAAAACTCTGGGAAGTGTTTGTAGATATTGACAAACTGATTAGAAAGTTTACATAAAATTGTGAAAGACACATAATAGCCACCATCATTTTGAAGATAAAAAAACAAAATGAAAGGACTATCCAATTTCAAGTATTGTCATCTTACATACTGTAAATACTCTATGAACAAAACAGACTATCTACAAATTATGTTTGAATGAAATAACAATGATAATAAACAAAACAACAACAAAAATTCAGATGACTGTAAATGCTATGCAGACAATGCAAATGGGTGAGGTGTTAAAATCAGCTAAGAACAACTATAAACTGGGTTGTCAGAAGTTATCTCTCCTATATGGCAAACATCTTTGATTGCCAATGTAGCCATCATTCTCCCAACACTTTTTTCCTAAAAGAATATTGATAATATTCATGTATTCATCCGTGGATATGATGATTGAATTCGCTGAAACTATCATAACCTGGGAAAAAAATAAGTAAAGAGAATCAACAAAGAAACTGAATAAGTGTCTTGATATCTCTGGACTATGCCATTAGCCAGCATAATAGTCTTCCTTACAGATTTCTTATAGGAAAATAATTCAACACAGTATAAAACTAATTCTAAATGCATTTACTGCAGTATAAAAATTTTTGTAGTTCTAAAAATAACATTTCATGTGAGGCATGGTTGACAAAAAGAAGTCAGCTATAACAAAGAAATAGGTAAAACCCACACAAAGAAAACAGCTGGCCCCAAGGACATATGGCTGGAATAAGCTTTATGAAAAAGAAAATAATGTGTCTGAGGCTTAATGGGAAGGTTGAGAGTAAATAAAGATGAAGGTAGAGACATAGTAGAATCCAGTTTTGTGGGGCTTTTTTTTTGTCAGAATAAGGGGTTTGACTTTAAGAGTGCTGGAGCCATTAATTGTTATAATCTGGAGAGTGACATTCTCTGATTAATATTTTAAAGAAATCACACTGGAGAAGCAAAAGTAAAAACGGGTGGTCCACTGGTAGCCTATTGTGAAGTCTAGAAGTCTGTGGTGTGGTCTGATAACAGTGGAGAAGAATAGAGGTGAAAGGATTCAGTATATATTTTGCTAGATCTATAAGACCTAAAAGTGGATTGAATCTATAAGTTAAATAGAAATATGGAGAATGACTCTTTAGTTCTTTGGCCTTTCAACTAATATAGATTCAAATATCTAAATATAAGATAAGGGTGAAAATGTTGGATACAACATATATATCTAATATGAAAGGAATTATACCATTTCTTATGGAATTCAAACTTTTTTGTTGAGTTGGAGTCTCACTCTATTGCCCAGACTGGAGTTCACTGCACACTCATAACCACTGCAGCCTCAATCTGCTGGGCTCAGGTAATCTTTTCACCTCAGCCTTCCAAGTGGTTGAAAAAAACAGACATGCACTACCACACCCAGCTAATTTTCTTATTTATTGTAGAGATGAGGTCTCACCAAGTTGCCCAGGCTGGGCTGGAACCCCCGGGCTCAAGCAATCCTCTTTCCTCGGTCTTCCAAAGTCCTGGGATTACAGGCGTGAAACATTGCGCCTCGCCAAACTTTTTGATCATACAAAATTGCTGTTATTAAATAGCTATTATAAGTGTGATTTTGTGTCACTGATTAGGGATTAAAAGTATGCATGAGATATAGCTCCTATCTAGAAATTTCTCACAAAGTTATGTAAATAACTATCCTGAAGTATAATCAATGTTCTAAAAGAAATATTTATAATAATTTGTGAATACCTAACATAGTAATTTCTTAATGCTAGGTATCTTTTGCTCAACATCAAATTTGGAAACTTTTTAGAGTAAGTCATCAGTCCTCTACTACTTTGTTGCCTCACAGTATCAAGGAAACTGCAAGGCATGTAGTGATAGTCCAAAATATTCATGGAAGTATAGAGGTTTAAAGCTGTGTAAGTAACCCATGTGCAATTCTCAATAGTGACCTAAAAAAATTCTGTGTATGAACTTATTTGTAAAAGATTCCCTGTTCTTTTTTAAAGCCCCAAACAATCATCTGGAGAAGAATGACTTCCTTTTCAAGTACAGAATCACCACAACACTATAGGCGTCATCAGACACAATCTTTTCTCCTAGAAAACAAAGTAAATGACTAACAATCAATGACAACAAAAAATTACATTTTACGTATTCGGGTATGATAAGGTCTAAGTAAGTTTTTATATTGAATTATAACGTTTTTCCTCAAAGAGTTGTATATTTTAATTTAACTATTTGTTTACATTGGTTAAAATAAAGCTGTTCAAGACAGTGCTTCTGTAGCCCACTGAGACCAAACCAGCAGCACAGCTGTCCAAACAAGAATGCAGCCAAGTATGCAAATACCCTCTCAAGCTATGAAAGGCCATGCAAGTGTCCTGCTCCTCTGGCCAACTGGCAGTTGCAATGTTGGTGGGTTCACCCATTTGTTGTTGTTTTTTTTCCCCTTTTGCAGGACAAGAAGATAAGAATATTCCTGATTGATACGTAGGTGTGCACGCGCACATGCACACACACACACACACACACACACACACACACTATACAGAGTAATATATATACATATATTATATATATATAGCTATATGTATTTCTGGATTGCTAGCTTGATAATTTTAGTAGAAGAGTAGCTAAAAAGTTAATCAGCTCTGGCCTCATTATTGCAGTTAGTGGGAATCATTACAGTTGGCTGCAGGGGAAACAAGGATAATTTGTCCATCCAAGAACAGGAATTAAATATTGTAAAACAAAAATCATAATATTGCAGTATAATTGTATGCAGAGACTAAACTTCTTAAATTGTACAGAAAGGTTTTAGTTCTAAACAATAAATGCACAAAGTAACCTATTCCTAAATTAAATTATATCTTTTAAAATTCAAATTAGTTGCTTTGTTAAAAATGATGGCATTTGTCATGACCTTAAATTTATGGTTTTATTATTCTCTCTCTATCTGCCTTTCTTGCTTTTGTCTTGAATTTAAACTCACCCCTTCATACTTATCAAAGACATTTAAAAAACAGATATTCTTTGCAAGAGTTTTAGACAAGCTCACAGCCTGAAGCACTGAACTCCATTTACTAGATATATAATGGAATGTTCTAATTTCTAACCTGAAACCGCTGACCCAAAGATTTAAAATGCCATGGGGATTAATCTAGTTTTTAAATGTGCTTTTCAGACAGACCCATTTAAGAATACCCCTGATAAATAAATGCAAGGGTTTTTGTTGGACCAATTATGATAAGTCAAAAGGCTATGTTTACATTTGACTCAACTCTGACAATCAGTCTTAACCAAACCCAGTTTTCCCTTATTTAAAAAATAATCTTCCTCTACTTAAAAACATGACCTAAGTGTGATAAATTAATACATTTATCTCAAATTCACATAGTTATTCCACAGAACAACATGAAAGTAAACAAATAAATATGTTCTGAGATGTTTTTCATAAGACGAAAATTAGGTAAGAACTGTAAATATGAGTATCAAAATCATATATGAATGGTCATACATGAATCTTGGATTACTTGTATTTCACTGAATCTGCTGCTGGAAGGTCTCAGTCTTGGATCAGCAACTACATGGTGTGATAATTTCAAGTCTAGTTTTCTCTTAGATTTGTTTTCTTTCTGTTATTTTCTCCTACTTTGTTTTTCCCTCCTTCCTTCCTTGCATGTTCTAGTGTAGACAGTTGGATAGTGAAATAGATGATATCTGATGATGGTAAGTACTATGAGAAAAAATATAGCAGGGGAAGAGATGAAAAGTGCTGGGAAGGAATGCTTGCTATTTTATACAGGGTGACTGAGAAAGTGCTTATTAAGAAAGTAACAATTGAGCAGACCTAAGGAAATTAAGGCGTGAGGTTTATTAGGCTATGTGATAAAAGATCATTCCAAAAAGAGGGAGCAGTAAAAAAAAAAAAAAAAAATCTTTGACTTTAGAGGATATTTAATGTGTTTAAGAAAGAGACAGAAAGTCAACGAAGCCTGAGTGGAATGAGTTGGGCAGAGTATGAACAGATGATGCCAAAAAGTTAAAGGGAGATTGCATCACATAGTCCAAAATTATGGAGAGTCATGGAGGTTGCTGTGATCACTTCAGGCTGTTCTACTCTTTTTTAAAATCCATAGCAGAATTTTGCAAAGAGGAGAAACATGTTTTAAGTTACTCATTCTGCCTTCTACACTTAAAGCACTCTGCACAGATGCAGGGCAAACAATGTGAAAGATGATGACAGTGGAGGTTGTGAGAGTTGGTTGGATTCGGTTTTCATTTTGAAAGTATTTCATTTTAATTAATAGACCTTATTTTAGAGCACTTTTATATTTAAAAAGTGAGCGGAAAGTACAAATATCTTCAAGATACCCTCTCTCTCCAAACCCTGGCAGTTTCCCCCACTATTGACATCTTGCATTAGTATGATGCATTTGTTTAAAATCTTTAAAAAAAAATGGTAAAAATTACCATAAAATAAAATCCATAATATAAGTTTGAGTTCTAAAGACCAATGGGTTTTGAAAAATGTAAAGTCTCAAGTATTACAATCTAACATATTGTTTCACTCCCCTAAAAATCTTCTGCAATTTACCTATTCTCCCCCCAGGCCCTCTGGCAATCATGATCTTTTAATTGTCCTTATTGGTTACTTCCCTTTCTAAAATGTCATGTAGTTGAAATTATATAGTATGTAACCTTTTCAGACTGGCTTACTTCACTTTGTAGCAGTATGTATTTAAGTTTCCTCCATGGCTTTTTTTTTAGAGCAACTTTATTGAGGTATAATTGGTGTAAAATAAGCTACACATGTTTTCAATATATAAGTTGATAAGCTTTTACTTACTACACTAACTAGTTTTTAATGTACAGTTTAATAGTATTAAGGACATTTATATTGTTGTACAATGGATCTCCAGAACTTTTTATCTTGCAAAACTGATACTCTGTACCCATTAAACAAACACTACCCAATTTCTTCTTTACCCAGCCCCTGAAAATCACCATTATACTTTCTGTTTCTATGAATTTAAATACCTCATATAAGTGCAATCATATAGTACTGTGGTTGTATTTCCAGAACCTAGGGAAGTGTCTAACACATAATTGGTTCTCAATAAATTAATATCAAGTAGATGGCAATAATTAGAGTAATAAAGAGGAAATGCTACTAGTAAGTATGAATGGGAAGATTACAAATAGTACATAACAATTTTCAGACTACTGGTACATCTTTTAAGGTTGTAAGAAACTTATTTTTTTTTAAGTTATAGTAACAAAAACCAAAACAAAATAAAACAACAACAAGCAACCAAGGTAGGTCAACCTAGTAGTGTATTTGTCCATCAAAAAGTGTCTTGTAAGTTGTGTTACATAGTAATCAATCTGATTTTTATACTCATTTTCTGAATTCATAAAAGCTGATCTCCATAATATCAATTTCAAAATTCCTTTCAGTAATTATAAAATGTTAATAACTTGTGAATCCTTTCTTTGATTTTCAGCTAAGGTTTGTTGCTAGTGGAAATGGTATTTTTAAAAATGTTATAATGCAACAGCCTTTAGCAAAAAAATTTTTAAAAATTTAGTCATCAGACAATGTGAGCACGTGATTTGGTAGCAAGTGTTTAATGTTTTTAATTGAAATTCTAGTAGAAAGTAGAAAGTTTACATGTGTTCTTTCCCACTAGATGCTTGCTATAAGTTTATGTGCATATTTCTAACAGTTACTCCTTCATAAATAATTTTATAGTATGTTGACATAATAACATATGTTTCTGAAGGCAAGCTACAAAGTCATTGCTTATGTAGAGAGTACTAATACATTCCCACAAATTATTTAGCTTGTATTAGAGGGAAGGAAAAAAACCTAAATATGTGTATACTAAAAATTATCACTGACATTAAAAGTAGGTTCAATGGCTGAAGTGCAGCAATCATTACAGTCATAGTGAGCCATGGCGTGGAATGTAGATTTTATTTTCAAGTTAGTTAATGCAAATACCCAGTTATCAGCTACAGTCAGAAAATGATGATTTGTTACAACTAGACTTTCAGAAACCTTTTCCTTCTTTTAGACTGTTACTTGATAATGTAAAGAAAGGGTTTACATTCTGTTAGACATCTCATCTGCATTTTATCCTCTTCATAAGAAAGTATCCCAGCTCCGGTAAAAATAAACTAAATAGCAATATGCAGCAAAACTTATAACAATATTGTCCTTACTCCAATTTGTCTTGAATGTGACTTTAAAGAAATGGAATGCTGAGGAATAAAGAAGATACTTCCTCATGAAAAACTCAGGTAGTGCATGGTGGAAAACAATTGAAGGAAAAAAATTAAAGGAAATATGTATTGAATAGGGATAAGAATAATAAATTGTTGTTGAAAGAAAAAAATTGTTGATTTGTTAAAGCATTGCTTAAGGAAGCAGATGCAGAGAAGCAGTATAGCATAGAGGTTAATATCCAGAGTTGAAATGATACTTCCTGATTATATGAGTTAAAACATAAAAACCATGTCAAACAGTGACATTAATAATCCTGTCACATAGCTGTTTTGAGGATTTCCTGTATAATTGCATGGAAAATGCTTAAATCAGATTGGGTGTTTGGTAAGTGCTATTCGTATTCTTAAAATCCTTTGAAAACTTACTTTTGGAACCATAGAAGAGCACTGACCAGGGTTAAGCCCTTTTCGAGACTATAAACAGCCTTCACTCAAGTGGATGCATAGGAAATGGTATTCTCAAGGAAAACCCAGGTCTCAGGAATATTGAGAAGTAATTCTGATGAGATGACTATATATAGGAGGAGGTGGAGTCCCTTTAAAATGATGTGAGTGTTACAGACATCACAGTGTTTAGATTTTTTTAGGCAGCAGAAATATTGAGTTCTGTTTTAAGGACATGAAAGAACAGAGCTCTGTGATGATGGCAGCATATCTCAGGAGCTTGTTCTTCAGGCATTGATGGGGAACCAGGCATACTGACTGAATGGCCAATTTCCTCTCCAACATTTTTTGGAATAATAGCACCCATTGGGACCTGACAGAATGTATTTGAAGCTTGAAAGAAATATGCTTTGGTTAGTAATGGAGCCAAACACTTTTCCTAGTCCATAGTGTCTGTCACAGAGGTAGCCTGGTGGCACTTGAGGGCAGAAAACAAATAAGCCTGAGGGAGTGTGGTCTCAGTTGGAGACCAATGGTTCCAACCAGGTTAAGACCATATGGTGTCTGGGCAGCACTTTGTTTATTGGTCTTGCAACTTTCTATGTCTCCAGTCTCCATTTGGAGATGGTTTTTGGTTTTGGTTTTTTTTGAGAATGCAGGATTTATTAAGAGGACAGAAAAGCTCCTACAGCAGAAGGGGACTCAAAGGGGTTGCCCTGGAGATGGTTTTAAGGATAGCATTCTCTTTTAGGCTTTGGGAATGATTAAATGAGTTAATGTATGCAAAGCGCTTAAAACAGTGTGGGTATATTGTAAGCTGTGTATTCACAAAAGCATGGTTCAATTTCCCTTTTTTTCTTACTTAAAGAAGATCATTGTGAAATATATTAAATGGTCCTATCAGATACCACTAGGCAACAACAATCCCTCAAAATATAAACTCTTCAGAAGAATCAGAGAAATACTGTACCTAAAAGAGCATTTAGTATAAAAAGACTTCCATCCAAATCCTTCCTGCACTTCTAAATTGGAGCATGATCTTGAGCTAGTAACTTGAACTCTTCTGGCTTCAACCTCTTCATCTGTGAAGGGGAAGTTGTCGCATAGTATATCCTTCCCAAAGGAACATTGGATACACACAAGCCTTGTAAGCAGTAAATGTACATTTATTAAACACATGGGGTGCCAAAAAATGTATACGCATTTTAAGAGATGTTATCTCTGTATTACTTTTCAGAGTTGAATGAAATTAAATGTGCAGTATGATCTTCGCTCAACTGTGCTTTCCCCATTTTCTTTGACTGTCCTACCTGTTGCATGGTGATGCTACTATTCATTTGACTAAGGCCATCTTTTGAGTGAACATCATACTTAAAATATATGTACTTTTTTTGGCACCCAGTATATACTTAAGAATGACTAAATGCAAGGTCATTATTATCAATTATTATGAAATGGAAAAACGTACTTATTTCTCATTAAACAGTGGGACTCGTCCGTGGACTGCTAGACAAATAAGATTAACAGCTAAAAATGTTTAACTGAATAAAGACTACTAAAAAATGCTTCAAGAAAATAACTTATATATATATATTATAATTATTTGCTATATTATATGCCCATGTATTTCCTTTACATTGTGCTTTATAATTTTATTTCTACTGAAGTTTTATTGATTTTCTGATCATCTCTTCAAATGCTCCAAATTTCCATTGTTGTCAATAGAAGATGCCCAAATAATGTACAGGACAAATAATGCTCTTCTTGTGTATTTATAATTCTGTTTGTAGCTTCTTGGAAAAGTTTGTAGATAATGTCTTACACTACCTCTGATATGTTTGTGGCAGTGCTTAGACTAGTATAACTTTTAGTTAATTCGGTTTTTACCTAATTCTCTCTCTGAATTCTATAGGTGAGTAATAGGAAGGAGGAAATATTCATATAATTCCAGGATGAAGACTACTTTTTTTTTCTAAGCAGGCTTTCTGAATAAGTATCTGCCTTTTTCATAGGAAATGCCAGAAATGTCAGCCAAAAGAGACTGTTACTATATTCATTTGAAGTAAATTATTTGAAACTTCTAAAGATGACATCAAAGTAAGTCTTAACATTAGATATCCATTGTGATAAAATGAAGAAAGAAAAAGAATAGAAAAAAGAGTAGACTCGGTTCATCACACAAGGCATTTAGGAATAGGTATGTTATCTCATAAATCAGTTCACAGACTAACTTCCCGCCATTGTGAAAATGTAGACAAAACAAAAAATAAAATAAAATGAAAACAAAAAGTTGTGAGAAATAAGAATAAAATTAGCAATCAGTTTTCTTTTTAAAAAATGTGTTTTAAATATGTGGGTTACAATTCAGGGTTAGGTATACAAATGTTCATTATGCAGGTACCCTTTTGAATGAGGTGTGCCCCTCCCCTCCTCTGGCAGTTTCCCACTACTGCCAATCTTGCCTCTGCCTTCCCTTGGCAGTTTCCCACACTACCAATCCCTTTCTTATAGTATTACGACAGTTGTTCAAGGAGCAATAAGTTTTCAAAGATGTAGCTTGGAGACAAAATTCCCTCTATCTGGTAATATCCTCTGGTCTTCGCCACTGTCTCCCACCATGATATAGAGCAAAGAAAATTCCATTTGTTCAAACCTCTTCCTCTTCTAAAGAGTTCAATTTCCCTTTGTATATTCCATCTACTTTAAAACTGAAGCAGCTGTCATTGCGCTGTTCACAAGCCTCTACGATGACATCTCGTGTCTTTCTAATCATTGCTTGTTCTGTTGACAACTTCTGCTAAGACTTGTAGTTGGTGACCTTGTGAAATCCTCTCTCTTGTGTGTGTCTTTTAACTTCTTAAACCTTGTTAGTGTGCAATTTTATAATCTGGTTCTGGAAAGTCTAATATTTGGGTCCCCCATGGTTAGTGTTACCAGATGAAACAGAATGCTCAGTTGAATTTGAATTTCAGATAAAGATCAAATGGAATTTTAGATCAACAATGCATAAGTTTTTAGTATAAATATGTCCCAAATATTGCATGGGATATTCAATGTCTATTAGAAATTCAAGTTTAACAAGTGTCTTTTATTTTATTTGGCACATATGACAACCTTACTTGCGAATTTATATTCTTTTGGTTTACATAGTATTGTCTTCTTCTTCCTTAGGTTTCTTTCTTTATTTTTTAAAAATTGTGTCCTAGAAATATTAGTAAAATTATTTGTAGAAATAGAGAGGTTTCATATAACGTTATCCTCTCTCAAAATAATACATGTTTGTTATTGCAGGCACTTTAAGGCACTAGCAATCAAGTATCAATATAATTAAATTTCAGAGATTTCATAGGTTAGTTTTGTCTACTATTGATCATACTTGTCTCAAATCAAGATACTCCCACCAGGTTATCATCTCTGAACTCTGATTTCTGATCCCTAACACAACAGGACTGTTAAAAGTGATTTTGTTTGTTTTTGTGTTGTTTTGTAACTTCTCACATTTCTGTCGTTTCTTCCTAAGACAGAAAATACTTTGAAGAAGCCCTAAACTTGCCTCTCTTGAACTTCATACTCCCATAGATCCTGGCCTGGGAATTCTTCAAAATCTTATTTCTTTCATACCTTTAAGTAGGTGTTTTTCTGTATATTTTATGATAGTTCTTAGCAAGAGGTTCGGTCTAAACCATAGTCTGCCTTTACTGAAACAAAGTCCGATAGTACTTAATAAATGCTTCTTAAGGATGAGAAGCACATATACAGCAAATGTAACGGGGAATATAAATGAAAGTGATGTTCCTTTCTTGACCATCCTCAGTTGTATCACGTAAGAGTGTCTGATTCAATGCTGTGTGGTCTCCTCTTATGCAGTCATGAAGAGCAATGGAGAATGTCAGACAAATCCTGGTGAAATACAGGTTTCAGACTTCAGAGGCACACTTCATGGATATTTTTAAAAGATTTTGTTTTAAAAATCCCTTCATAATTCCTGAGCTGTCACACTGGGGGATTGTTTAAATATCTTCAGTCAGGCAGTGAATTTGTTAATCTTTCAGCTGGTTTGTTAATGAAGAGGCAGTGTTTGTAAGGATTTTGCTTAATTCTCTTAACACCTGGTTGAGTGAAGTTTCTTTGTTATAATAGAAATTGATTGCATCTGTTGTTCTACAAAAGTCATTTTAAAATCTTTTAATGAATTGTCAGTTTTATTTCTACAAATGTACAGTGAACATAGGCTTTAATTTTACTTTATTTATTTATTTTTGAGTTGGGGGGTCTCACTCTGTCACCTGGGATGGAGAGTTGTGGCACAGTCACAGTTCACCTCAGCCCTGAACTTCTGGACTCAGGTGATTCTTCCGCCTCAGCTTCCCGAGTAGCTGGGACTACAGGCATGTGTTATCACACCTGGCTAATTTGCGGTTTTTATTATACAGTATATAGGATTTTTTTGGAACTTTATATGAAGATATTCTACCTACTAACTCATATTCTGTGGAATTTTAGAGGTATGACAGGGATAGAGCAACTTAAATCATACAAATCTTCACTTGAGATAGTGAACGTGCAGGGACAATCTAAGCATGTTTATGCACATCTTAAATATAAACCGGAAATTTAGAAATGCTTCTGTTCTTAAAAATAATTTACCCATAAATCACAGCAACGCTATGAGTTCATGTATCAAAATAAAGTTTGAAAAACAAATAAAGCTATGCTTCATTAGTCTGACAAAAGCATTGTCATGTATCTTACATCAAAATTTAAAATATTTTCTCTTGTACCAATAATTTAATTGAAATGTTTACTATATAAAACTTAGATCACCATCTTCAAAGAGAGCAAAGTGTTAATATTTGAATCCTTCCAATAAAAATGTAAACAGATTACATTATCATTTGAAAGCAGTATAATATTTGCATGCAAAGGAAAAAGCACAAAAGTTTGAATGCAAAATTTATATCATACCTTCTAGCTAATGACAAGGATAGTAACCTCAAAGAAAGTAGAAAATTCTAGAAATAAACACAATAAAAAATAATAACAATCAAAATGCCTATCATACCCTAAGGCATTGGGATACAAAATAATACCATTTGTCTGTCTGGCAGAAGGTATGTTTCTGGTAATAAGTTTTAGATGCTGAAAGCAAGATAATTATTTATCAAAAAAAAAAAAAAGATTTGTTTTTCAAGCTCCACTGGTAGAAATGACTAAAGTTTTAGTTGGGAAGATACAAGAAATTATGTTTTGTAAGTTAAATAATCTTCAAACAAGTTTAAGTAAATAAGATAGGTTCAGTTGAAACTCCGCAATCACAAATCTTGATAGTCTTATCTCCACAGTAAATTGTTATTTTCTGATTTTAAAAGTAGTGTTCTGAAATCAAAACATTTGGATTCTGACAGTGATTCTATCTCTTATGAAATGTATGAACTTGGGCAAATTACTTACTAACTCAAAACCCCAATTATTCTACCTATTAGATGGCACACTAAATATACACGATTCAAAAGTATGGCACATGGTTAGTATCACATAATTAGACTTAAACTGCTAGGATTAATTCTAATAACTGTTATTAAATAAATATTTATAAAACTCTACCTATTAAGTTATTATAGCATTCAGTCTTTTTCTAGAGTTTCATTCCAAATCTTGTTTTGAGGGTTTCTAGGGTTTCTTATACTTGTGATTGAATCAGTCCCTCTCAAGTTCACCTGGGATAACCTGGGGTGTTATGATTAAGCAAGATTCTGAAAACAGTGGCTGGCTGCTCTCATTTTCCCTTCACCATCCTGACCTCATTCTAAGGATAGAGCAAGATAAGCAATTACCAGTAAAAGCCCAGTGATTTCCCTGATGATGGCTACTTCTGATATTTGTTCATTAATGTAGATGAAGATGGCTCTTTATAAGATGAGGGATGGTACTTTTTTTTGGTATAATAGTACAATACTCGGGAAAGGCCATAGAGATTTTCCTGGTGTTATCATTTTTTATAATTAATCTTCCTTAAGTCCTCATAGTAGCCACTAATGCTCAGGTTGTAATTTTTACTCTTTTTGAGGGGAGAGGTGTTCTTTCTGCATTAGCTGTAATCTTATGTATGTAGAGAACCAAAACTTGATTTCTATATCCTAGGCTCTAAAATGGAATCTGATTACTCGAGGAGACTCCCATTTTCTGTATGGTGAGTTTCCCTCTGGGAAAAAAAATACAATTCTTAATTCCTATTTATATCTGATTGACTACATCACATAAACTTAAATAAGAATGTATTTGAATATCAATTTATTTTGCCTCATGTTTAGTCGTCCACAGGGAGTGGGGTCAAAAATGATAGCCTACCATGTAGTTTCCACATCCCAAGTCACTGTGGTTGTATTTGGGGAGAGAGCAGACCTGCAGAAAGGCACTAACTCCTGTGTTCAAGAACGAGGTTCTCGACAAGCCAAAATGCCTTGTTAGATAATTACATTCAGAATAAATTGTATTTTGTAGGTTTGGAAGTTAACATATTTTGAGTTACAAATAATTACCTAAGAAACAGCATTCTTTAAGGAATAAAACACATTTTTAAAGTCTAAAAACAACTCTGAATCCTGGCTTATTTATGCGTCTCTTATACGATAACCTTCTACTGGTTTTGATTATGATATATATGTTTGTTTGAGAGCAGAGTTAGAAAATTATCTTTGATTCCTTTATGTAATTTTACTACATTTCACAATGTACACTGAAACTTCATTTTGATTTCTAGTGCTAAAGGCCATATATTACAAAGGTGACTCCCAGAATTAGAGTGGCTAAATTAAGTTGTCACATTAAATACTGTACAGCGTGTGACTAGATTATAGTTATTTTTGAGATTTTCATTTTGCTATCTTAAAGTACAGATTCCCATCTTTTGATACAAGCAGCTATTATCTTAAAAAAAGATTTAAAATGGACTTAAGAAATGATTTAGATAAAAGCCTATTCAGTTTTGTGATAATACAACATTAAATTGTTCCATCAGAACCTATCCTTCCATCATAGAAAAAGGTGTCATTAGTGTTTCGACATTTGATGAGGGGATATATTTTGAAAGAAGCACATAGATTAATCAATATGAATTATTTTTAGCAAGAACAGTATGTAAATAATTTAATAAACAGATAAAATGTGACCCCCTGTTGAAAAACAAAAACAAAAACAAAATTCTTGCTTAAAAAGTAACTTGATTTCATTTCAAATACTTAATATGGAATATATATGCAAATGTGTCGATAGAAAGTTTGATTGACTGACAGGCAGACAGACAGACACTTTACTTTGGGACTTGGGCTCTGAAACTAAGAGTTGTTATTCTCCTAGTCATCTCTGATGTTTATGCTGCCATCCATGACAAAAAACATTTTTATGGGACCCTACTTATCCTAACATCAATTTGTTGAATTCTTTACAAGGAGAGTAATTTTTGAGTGCCTAATAAGTCTTAGCCCCTCTATTATCTGTTACTACTACTAAAATAACACTAAAGCATAGCCTCTTTTGTTCAGGAGTAGGTCAGAAATCATTGGGTGATATGCACATATACTTCCAAATAATAATATATACAATGTATTATGAAAAAAAGACCAGAGACACAGTAACTGAGGCTAGGAATTTGGAAAAGGTTTGAATCATTTGGTAGTTTGCTGAAATTTGAATTACAAAAAAATTCAATTTTCTAAACATATTTTGGTTTGGTAAGAGTTCTTTGTTACAGAAAGTTATATACACACTAATTTTTCAAGGGAGTCTCTTCAGTAAGACTAACGAAATCCAAGTATGTCATGAAAAAGCCTCTATTTTAATACATATTTTAAGTGAATTCTAATCAAAATTGTTAAAGTAAATTATGTCACTAATGCAAATCTGCAAGTTGAGACTGGCAATGTCAAGAATTCTGGGGCATAAGCAAGGTAAAAAAATTCACCATTTTTAGTGCTCTTCAAAGATAAATTACACAGTAACCAATAGTGATATTTCCTTAGAAGAATGATGCAATAGAAACTTTGTACATTTTCAATGATCCTGAAAGTTCAACTTTTTTATTTTCTCAACCCATTTTAAGGTTCAACATGACATCCAGAAATCAGACCAAACAATCATCAAAAGAAGACTTGGTAAGGTTAAACAAATACAATTCTAACTACACAGAAGTCTGATCATGATAAGTCATTATTGATTATCTCAAACTAGGGGTCGATTACTTCTGACATAGTAGGGAGTTCAAGTATTTAATTATTCTGCTTTATCCCATTAAGCTCTTATTACATCATCAGAGAAGAAAGCCAATATTGACATTACCAATAAGAAAAATATCAAGCATAATTATAACTATTAGTCCTGATCTTACCTAAATTGCTGAATGTGGTAAGATATCAAAAAAATATCAAAAAGTTCAATAATAAAAAATTTAAGATGGGTGAGAATAGACAAAATAAAGAGAGGGAGGGAATATGTAATGGTATATATTATATTCTGGCCTTTGTTGTCAGAAATAGGTGGTACAGGAGAGACTCTGAAGGTATCCTCCAATCCCAGAATTTACACATTAGAAATGGTTGCAATTCTTAACAAGTATTGCTATTATTTAAAGAATTTGGAGTGGGATGGATGAGAAGTAACTAAAATATAGGTAGAAAGTGATTTTGAAAAGGATAAACTTCTGGCTTGTTCATATTTGTTTATAAGCTAGTGAGTATTGGGAAGAGAAATCTGGGCTCAAATGATGAGGTATAGATTCCAGTAGTGACTGTCTAACTAAATGAATATATTACTCTGGGACTCAGTTTTATCACAACAAAAGTCAGTAAGTACTTTTACTTGATGTGATTTAGAACTATCTCAAAGCAACAACATAATGTGAATATATTTTTTAAATATGAAGTTTTATAAACAATATTTATCCCTAATAATCCTTTTAGTTCATGCGTATGTCTTCAACATTGTAGACTGCAGTGTAGTGATTTTCAGACTTTTTTCTTTGTAATTTTTAGTCTCTGACTCTTTTTGACTTTCTTTCTTTCCAAAACCATCAGGTGGATCCAAGTACCTGTTGAGGCGGGGCTGCTGTTGGGATGGATCTGAAAACTGTGATGGAAGTTACCCTTTCTGTAACTTTCTCCTGAAATTCAGTGAAAAAAGACTGATAAACTATTTATGGTTGTGGTCCTAAAGCCAAAGTATATAAGAAGAAGAAGAAGAAGGAGATAACACTACTACGACTTCTCTGTAACGTGAGGAGTACTCATTTGTGTCATGAGTCTTTCTACTTTATGTTTACCGGCATAGGGTATCATATGCAACATGTTTCTTTTATCAAAAAAAAAATTGTCTTAATGGAACCATTATATGGAAACAGACTTTTCTCCTCTGGTATAGTTTAGAGAAGAATAGAATGAAAATGTGTGTGATTTTTTTTTCCTTTAAATTAAATTTCTTCAGGCAACAGAAGTCAAAGTCAAATCAATCTCTGATTCCTCTTTTAATGACTACTTGAACAGGAATAAACAATTCTGTTGAATATTTATAATATGCTCTCTTCTCAGTATCTTTTCTTTGTCGTGGCCTTTTCTCTTTAGTATTTCTTAATTTTCATATCATCATACCCCAGAAGCTGATGGGGGGTGTGGGGCAGAGTCAAGATTAAAGTGCTGTGATCTATGATAGTGATTTGAGAGGAATGTGTAGCCACCATTACGTTTTTCAAATTTCATGAAGGGTTAAAACAGCAAAAACTTAAAACTCAGAGCAAATAAAGTCTATAAAAACATTTAGCAATTTAAAAGAGAATATGAAGTTACCTTAAAAAAACAAGTAGTGGTAGTTGGTTAGTTAGAAATTAAAGATTGGCTAAGTATTAAAATATTTCTAAAAGAAAGCATGAACATAAAGAAATAAAAGCTGAGTTATACAGATAATTCTCTTTTTTAATGTCTCCAGTTCCAAAAATATCAGTGATCTTTTAGATGTTAGAAAATAGCACCATGTAGAAAATAGTAGAAGTAATTTTTAAAAGATCATTATAAAGCAGTGTGACTAGTTTCCTTTATTCACTGATGATCCACCAATTAAAAAATTCCTGAATAGAAAAGAGATTTAAGTGTTGACATTCCCTAAGCTGATATTATTGATAGCTTAAAATTCTATTTGTTTAATTAAGTGTGGTAATCAGTATTACAAGAATAAGCTGTCTCACAATTTCAAAGGATCTAATACCCTGAATTTTTAAATTATTCATCTATTTAAAAATTATTCCTAACTTACATATAATAAATTTCTAATTAATGTACATTAAAATTTATTCATAGGTATAATTTTGTATTTTTACAAATGATTAGAGCTACGTATCTGCCACTGGTACGGAGACCCACTATCGTCTGTCCATATTGCCACAACCCCTAGAGAAGGGCATGGGAAGAGTTCAGGTGGGCCTGCAAGTACCCACGTTCCTGAGAGTTAAAAAAGAAGAGCTTTTCACCTTATCTCCTATGTACTCTCAGTAAATAACTTCAAAGAATCCTCAACTTCCCTGTAGACTTGTGCCCAATTAACTAAGAGAAACAAATCTCCATTTACTCCCTTTCTTTAGTTGTCATAGATTTGAATAATATAGTATCTATGTAATAGGAAGTCTTGTGATTTGTATAACTTGTGTGTATGAATAACAACATGTAGTCATGAAAAATGTTGTCTTAGACCTTATTAACTCTTTTTACTCTGTGGCAAGTTTGATTAACGCTTCTGCCTAGTGTTACCCATAAGAAGCTGTGAGATACCTCTGGTAACTGGGGCTAGGGAATGTGGACCATAAATGTCATTATTGACAAAATGTAATTGTAACTTAAGTTCTATATAATGTTCCGCCAGTCACGTAGTCAATGTATAGGTACCAACAACCCTGAACTTATAAAAGTGGACTGTAAAACCTAAAGGGTGAATAGACCTATTTCAGAAAGGCCAGGAGCCAGGCTTTACTCCCTGGATTCAAATTCAGAAAGAAACTTCTTTCTACTAGTTCCCTGCCTCTCGATTTATTGGTGTCGAGGCATAGCAGCCGAGTGTTACTCAGACTGTAACACCACCACACTCAAGATACAGAAGAGTTCAGTCATTCCAGAGGAACCCTTCATATTGCCCTCTGTAGCGAAACCCATCTTTTTCCACCCTTAAATCTTGGCAGACACTGAAGAGCTCTCGGTCCTTCTGGTTTTGCCTATAGTTGAACAAATTGAATTGAATTGATTATTATTGTCAGTCAGGAAGAATCACATCATA
This sequence comes from Tarsius wallacei, assembly GCA_963574415.1. Classification (NCBI taxonomy): domain Eukaryota; kingdom Metazoa; phylum Chordata; class Mammalia; order Primates; family Tarsiidae; genus Tarsius; species Tarsius wallacei. Next base: position 2,426 of record CAUYQG010293513.1, on the reverse strand, counting down.
GGTAACCATAAGACATCCAAGAATGAGGAAAATAGATTTATTGAACTTGGGCTCCACTAGGTAATTTTGGAAGGCACCCAAGAAAACATAGGTTTGTTCAAGACTGGGTACTATTAGAAAGTAGGGGCATTCTGGGACTGGGTAGCTCAATACATCTTATCTGTGTGACAGAGTAGATAGAGTAAGACTAAATCTCAGTTGGTGAAAGTTCAATGTCACTTTGTTGAGGGAGATATAAGAATGTTTTGTATAAGAATGCTTGTAGTGTCACTGAAGTCTAACTTTGGGTCTAAGATTAGTCTCTGGATGTCAAGGACCATATTTTTTCTCACATTCATGTAAATTAACCTGGCCTAATCCAAAAATTAGATTGTGGCAGACTGTTAGGCTTCTCAATACCTATTCTCAATCTATCTCTGACAAAGAGTCTCTGTCCAACAACCTCCAAATGGCTTCCCAAGTTACTTACAGCAAAATCCAAAGTTCTTACAACAATCCCACAAGGACCTAAATGATCTGTCCTCTGTCATCACTCTAACCTCAAGTTTTACCATTCTTTTGCTTTACTCACTCAGCCCCAACCACCAGACCCACTTGCTGGTCCTGAACCACACTGTTTTATCACCTTAGCATATTAATAATTTCTTCTCCTGTGCCTGGAATATTTCCCCTAAGATTTTTGTAGAGCTTAAAGCTTTTGCTCTAATATTTCCCTCCCAATGAGATCTACAGCAAACACACTAGTAAAATTCCAATAGCCTCAATGAACTAAAATCCTCTTTACCCATCTTTATTTATTATTTTCCAAATCATTTTTCTCTTTTTTATATACTACACAATATGTCTATTTATTATGCTCTATTAACTCTATGGGGACAGAAGTTTGTGTGCATTTACCTCATTTTTGTAAAACCAGCACAAAACACAGCTTGTGGTGCTCAAATGTTCAGCTAGTTAGAAACTACACTTCTTAGCCTCCCTTGCAGATAGCAACGGCCATGTAACTAAGACCTCACAAGTGGAAATTGACCAGAAATAATATGTAAAGTTTCTGACTCACTTGCTTCAAAGAATGGGAACTGCTTTGGATTTCTTCTGTCTTATCTGGAACATAGATTTATAAAGTCCAGCTTCAATCTCAGACATTATAAAAATACACTAGTAGATGGAGGTGCAAAAAAGAGACGCTTTGCTAAACTGAATCACTCATTTAGGGACTACTACACTAGAGAGATTCATACTTGTCTTCTGCTTAAACAATTGTACTTTGTGGTCTCTCTGTTATAGTAGTTTACCCTTTACCTCTACCATTTCACATGATCCAATCGCCCCCTTTATGTAGTTCCTCACCAGTTATTCCTTTAAATATTTGCCATATAATTTCATGATATAAATTGGAGAATTTACAAAATGTCTTTTTAAAATTTTATTTTATTTTAAAGATGTAGGGTACAATTCAGGATTGGGTATACAAATGGACATCATACAGGTAAAGTTTGGGCTGCCCTTTGGTTCCCACTTTGCCTGGTTTGAGATCAGGTACTCTTATTGATGTTGTGTTTCCCACCCACCATCACCAACCCCTCCACCCCATCTCTCCCAGCTCTCCCACCCTATCTCCCCTCCCCCTCCCTGCAGTATCTGCTCCTGCAAATCCCTTTCTTATAGTATTATGGTAAATGTTCAGGGTCCGCTTATGAGTGAGAACATATGGCTTAAACCAGAAGTTTACAGGTATCTCCAGAGCACTGATAGCAATGACTCCTCTCATATCAACATCTAACCTGCTTGAATTTTGCTACGGAGTAAATTCCTGATGAAAATGACAGTGCTATGCTGGCTCCTGTGCTGGTGGGAATATATAGAACCTAGGGGATTTTTAATTTTGTAAAGAGAAACCTTATGCATTTTTTTATTGGTCACATATTTAGTGAAGATAAAGGTTTTGATGATATAAACAACAGAGAAGTCAACTGAAAGGATAGTTCAACATCTTTCAACTAGGATTAAGTCCTTTATTTGTAGGATTTGTTACTGTAATTTAGTATGTCCACCTCACAGATTACTACAGAATACATCTTTCTACTGCACAATTCTCTTTTCATTCACATTATTTAGTTAGCAATAAAACTTACCAGCTGGGCTCAGTGGCTCAGCCTGTAATCCCGCACTTTGGGAGGCTGAGGTGAGTGGATTGCCTGAGCCCATGGGTTCGAGACCCGCCTGGGCAACTCAGCGAGACCTCATCTCTACAATAAATCAGAAAATTAGCTGGGTGTGGTAGCGCGCGCCTATAGTTCCAGCTACTTGGAAGGCTGAGACGGAAGGGTCGCCGGAGCCCAGCAGGTCGAGGCTGCGGTGGCCGGGAGCGTGCCACTGCACTCTAGCCTAGGCGACAGAGTGCCACTCCAACAAAAAAAACTTAC
>CAUYQG010293512.1:0-10347 GCA_963574415.1 Tarsius wallacei | reverse complement strand
GTCTAGCGTCTTAGCCCATTCAGGCTGCTGTAACAAAACACCATAGACTGGGTGGCTTATCAACAACGGATAGGCATTTCTCACAGTTCTGGAGGCTGGGAAGTCCGAGATTTGATGTCTGATAAGGGCCTGCTTCCTGGTTCCTAGATGATGACAGCACCTTGTCTTCCCATGGTGGAAGGGACAGAAGAACTCTCTGGGGTCCCTTTAATAAGGGCACTGATGCGATTTATGGGACTCCCCCCTCGTGGCCTCACCTCCTACCACCATCATTTTGGGGGTTAGGTTTTAATATATAAGTTGTGAGGGGACATCAACATTTGCACCATAGCAGCAAGAGAACCACACGTTAAAAGGTAACACAAGAGAAAGAGGACAAAAATAAAATGGCAGGAATGGAAACACAGAAAGGAAGAGGAAGAGTATGGATGGAAATTCGTGGAATGGGTTTTGCATATAATAAACATGATTCATATTCCCTGGGGTGGCATAAGGTACAATTTTACTTTATTTTAAAATTTGGAATTATATTCAGATGGAAAAGAGCCCTGTAGAGGAGTCAGGAACTTCATGAAATGGCCATAGGCCCTTTAACCTCCTTGGACGCCAGGTGGCTGACTTGTACTACAAAGGGCTTCCTGTTCTGAAACTTGGTCCTTCTCTTTATCCAGCAAAGAATGTGACCAGGGCTGGCTACATCATTTGCAGAGTCTGGTGAAAAGTGAAAATGGAGGGCCCCTTGTTCAAAAGGTATTAAAATTTCAAGATGACATCGGCAGAGCATTCAAATAAGCACAGGGTTCTTCTAAGGATGGGGTCCTCTGTGGCTGCAAGGGAAGCCAGTCCTAATTGCAACTATAATATCCCTGATTTTTGCCAAGGTCTTCCTAAGGTGTTTGCTTCACTTCCAGAGACTTTCTTTTTTGTTTTGGTGTTTAACTTCAGAATCCAGGCAGCATTTTTGTGCTATCATGGGCATTTATCCAACTTTTCGCCCTGAGATAGGCTTATGAATGGATGGATTTGTCTTCTGATTAATTTGTTCAATAATTTGCGTATTGCCTACCAGGTACCAGCTGCTCGGACATTTGCTGGATTTGTGGGATTTGGAAGCTGCCGCTGTCATTCTCACAGTACAGTTAATAAGAGTGGCCCTTTTATTAGCTGAGAACTACTTGAAGACAGATCCAGACTTGTCTTATCTGTCTTTTTAGCCCTGGAGCCTGGCACTGGGCTTGGCGGCCAGTTGGCCGCTAGTGTATATCGACTAATAGGATAAATCCAGCAACCTATCAGTTGATCTAATGAAGTCATTGTGTGGCTGTTGTAGCTGCTTGAGCCAAAGTAAAATTTGAAGATAATGGTAGACTATAATTAAGTGTAAGTCATTAATTAATAAATATGTAAATGAAATATACTTATTAATTATAATTCAACTAGGAAAGCTCAATGACTAAATCATACCCGTTCTCCCCTGTGGTTTTGTTATTCCAAACTTCAAAAATCAAAGCCTCTTTGGACCTTTATTAATCTTAGCTTTTATTTCCCCTTACTTCAGTGGGAAATAGGCAGGAAGCCCAGAGCCCCCATTGCAGTCCCCTGAAGCTGCGGATCATCCAGGATGCAGGAGCCCTCCCCAGGGGACAGTTCAGATGAGCCCTTTTTCTTTATGAGAGATGCCCAGGGTGCCAATAGATAACCACAGAGCTTTGTTCACTGACTCTGAATTATACAGACAGCAGGTGACACAGCTGGATGGCCTGTGACCAGATCCTGCCTCTGAGCCTTCTAGCTGTGTGGCCTTGGGCAACTCATTTAATGTCACTCTGAACCAGTTGTGTCCTCAGGAAAATGAGGGGGTTAAATGAGTGAAAGTACATAAAACACTTATAGTAGAGCAGAAGCTGTTAATAAATGCTAGCTAATAGTACCTGCATTTCACAGCGAGATTCCCAATTTTTGTTTCTAAAATGAGCTCACGTGGGACATGAATTACAATGCCATTTGTTGAATATTGGCTATGTGGCTAGTGCTGATCTAGGTGTTTTCTCATGGAACCCTCAGAGCAACCCAGGGAGTTGGGTGTTATTGTGCTCCGATTATTCTGAGAAAAATAGAGAGTTGGAAGGTTAAAACAACTTAAAGCCTGAGGTCACCCAGCTAACAAATGGTAAATTCAGGAGTCAGATTCTGTTCTCTCAGACTCTAAAACCCACAACTTGAAATGTCCTTGTTTTTTCAGTCATTAAGTATTTATTGCACACTAACCAGGGAACACAGAACTATACATTTATTACAATTACCATTCAGGTTTTAAACTTAAGAATGGAAGGGTCGTGCATTAGAAGCCAGCCACCTCCTCTGTCCCATACAGTACAGAGCTGGGGTGGAATGTCAAGAGAGTGCTGGCTAAGAGACCTGTTTCCGTGCTTGCCATCAGCTTCTCCTCAGACTGTCTCTTCTTTTCTTCAAAGATCTATGTTTCTTTGGAAAATGCCCCCCATGTCTACATTTGCTGGGAGGTTGATGGGCTTGTATTTGCCCCCCACTGCATGCTAAGCTGCTTGATCATATTTATATGCATACCTTCAGTAAACTTTTATCAAATGTTAACTATGTGTCAGTTCTCTGCCCAGTTCTGAGGGCACATGACCACGTGGACAAAGGCAGAATAAGCTATGGTGCGTTAAGTTTGTGGGAAGAGAAGGTTGGAGCTAATTTTGCAAGGAAAATAGCATCCGATTAAGTAAGAAAAGCAGGGAACAGCATTCTAGGCCCTTGGAACCAAAATGTGAAAGTGTTCCCTGTATGTAAAAATGGAGAATTTTCTATACATGACTAGAGTATGCGGTGTCAAACTGGGGAGAGATGAGAGGCAGAGGTAGATGAGATCAGATCATGGACAGTATGGATGTTATAGCAGCATATGGACTTTGTCTTGTAGACTAGTAGGGCAGGAGGGCACCAACGGCTTTTCAGTAGTGATGTGGCTCTGACAAGATGTGCATTTTGGAAGAATAAATGCAGCACTGTAGAGGAGGAGTCGGAGGGCAGAGATGGAAGGGCCTGAACTGACACAGTGGGAGTGGAAAAACAGGAGACACATGCATGGGACAGCAAAAAGGCTGGGACCCCAGGCAGGGGCACCCTGGATGAAGAGGTGAGTGGTGGATTGTGAGAATTTGGCTCGACTCAGCAGTTGGTCCTGCGGGATGGTTGAGACCCTGAGGGACATTCAGTGAGAATGTTAAGCAGACCACTGAGGACTGAGATGCTTGATTCAAATTGAATGTCAGATAAACAAGGAATCCCTTTCTAATGTAAGTATGCCGCATGCAATCTAGGACAAGGAAGCATTTTTCTAGTGTAAGTATATCCCAGATATTGCATGGGATATGCAGATACTAACACAGAATCAGTTGTTTATCTGACACTAAAATAACACTGGCTGTCTTGTATCTGATCTAGTGATCCTACTTGAGAGGCGCCAAGGTCAAGTGTCCTGGATCACCATCCTGTGTGGCTGTGCCCTGGACATGGGACTTTTTTTTTACTAAAAAAAGTAAAAAATGGGGACTTTTTGGGAAAACTGAGATGAGTTGATCACTCTAGGCTGAACAGATATTGGTCAAATTGAACTTAGATAATCTTCCGACCCTTCCCCAACCTCTTAGGGGCCTTCAGTTGGAGCTGTTGCTGTGTGTACCTTGGTGAATTGAGGTTCGTGCCAGATCAGGGGTCCATACACTGTCTGCAGTTCACCATCTCCATGAGACCATCTGTCGCCTTGACTGTGTCAAAGAAGAATTCCAACCCTTGTCGAAATTTTCCTTTAGTTTGCATCTTTTTTTCTCTTGAAGAACATTTGCTGCTGATTTAGTCCTGTTTTACAATTCTGCCCAGTTGAGATGTCCTGTTTTAATCTCTGTGTGACTCTTGTTCAGTCGTTTCCTTTCTTCTCAGTTCGGTATAATCTACCTCCCGCAGTTTGCTTATCAGACCGACAAACCCCACAGGCCTGGACTTTGTTCTGACATCTCTTTATATTTAATCCCAATGCTGTTTCTCTGCCAAGCAGATGTGTATTAAAATGTGCATAAGAAAAGCAGCAAGCTGGGTTTATTTAGAAATTTCCTCAATTTGCACAAACTCCATTGGTATAAAAGATTTTTTTCTTATAAAAACCCACAACAAACATATGTTAATAGCTACTCAGATAGATCAAGACAAATTCATATTTGGCCATTTCTGCCATCACCATTCAGGCCCTTTTGCCAGAGACACGAAAACAATGATTCATATTGTTTCAATGTCAATGTCAAAGTATTCATAGATGCAAAAACATCTGCGACACATTGGAGCTTTTTGCTTGCTCGTAGGATCTCTGCTCATGAGAAATGAGTGACTTGAACAGCCTTTTAAGAGTTTAGTCCAACTTGAAAGAGTTTTTTTTTTCTTGTAAGGTATTATATCATTTACAAGGTATTAGAAATGACAATTTTCATTCAATTCTTTGGGTCTCATGTGTGTTTTAAGAACCACTTATTTTCAATATGGTAAAGGCATCTATGAAACAAACTGCCACTCACCAAGCTAAAGATAAGACCACTGGGTTTAAATGTACAAAGAGAGTGGGAGCATGAATATCGAGATATATAAAAAAAGATATTCTGAGCCCTGTTTTCCAGACTGCCTATTTTAGATCTATTAACACATGAATATATTTTTTTCTGACACAGACATCGACTCCAGGGCCATTTGATCTGGAAGTATGAAAAAAATAGGTCTAAGGCCACTGTTTTTGTTAGGCACTGGCCAGGTCCTGTGGCTCATATCTCTGTGAGCTATGACTGCCATGTTTTCCTAAGCTTTGGCCTCCTCCCCTATCTTTGGGAGGTGAATCTCCTATCCCTAGCCCTCTAATTTACTTTCTAAATAAACTATTTACCAATCTAAAAAAAATGAGTCTATTACAGGAAGAACATGGTGGGAAGGGGTTCCCATGTATCAGGCAGTCTAGTCCAAGAAGGAGGGAAAGAACTGGTCAGACCATGGTCAAATTTAAAGCCAAGAAAACACGGTAGCAGCAGGAGTCAGGTGAGAGTAGGTGGCACAGAAAAGCCACCTGCAATCCACAATCAAACGATGTTTGTTCTGGATCTTGTTAACAACTTTTGGTTGAGTGTGGGTGGCCAGGAAGAACCGAGGTCTGCAGGCAAATCTTCCCGAGGTTCTGGACCTGTTGGCAGAGCCTGAAGCTACAACAACCATTTCCTGAATGAGAAGCATTACATGCCACTTCTAGATTTTATTATTTCAGCCTTGAAGCAAATTAGGTATCTAAGTCCTATGGAGCAGATGTAACTTACAAGGATTGTGTTGTGCGACATTTGTCCAACAAGTAGAAAACCCAAGTTTCAATCCTGTAGAAAGCCACTTCCTCATCAATTGAGGAAATCAGCCTTTCCTTGCAACAAGTATTATAAATTTCTAAATGTTTTGGTGTTGCTGAGTTGATGTCCCAAGCCATCTGATATTTTTTAACTAGCTATTTTGTTATAAATGTATAGGTATAGAATATCCATTATCTATTACACTTGGATTTGCGGATAGTGTAGTATATGTCTGAAATGCAGTGTATTCATTTATGAGATTTAAACCAGGTAACAAAGTTTTTGCTTAACTTTTTATTCACCATGGCACAAGATAGAACTTTAAGAAACACCACTGGAAATTTTATCACCAACATGAAAATTAAGAGTAGCATGTTTCATAAAAAACTTCTTTTTCTGTAATACACTTTCCCTTCTGAAGTGAAAAAAATCTCATAAAATACTGAAGCAAATCTCCCCCTGCTGGTCAAAAATTATTTTGCAGCTGAAAAACTTCAAACTAGTAGTACCGCTCAAGTACGGCAGGAACACTTTACAATACACAGAAAATTACCAAGGAAACATTTCCTCAGCCTTTGGCACAATATAAGTACAAATCTGTAGTCTTTTCCCTCCAAATATGATTTAATTTGTAAAGAATTGCATGTAATTTGGTCAATACTGTTTATGGGACAAAGAGAAAAAACATGATCTGTGATTTGAATACTCTATTTTGTGATTGGATTCCAGTTTGTGGTTTGGAAAAATACATTAAAACTACACATTATAAATATATATTATACGGTCTATATAAAATTGAATTTGACCTAGAATGGGACGGACAACTTCTTCCTTTCTTTGTTAGGCACGGCCTTTTTCTTGTTTGATTAACTTACTCCTTTCTAAATGGGTTCTAAAAATATATTTCATAATGTATCAAATTTAACCTTTTCCTTAGAACTTATTCAACATGAAAAAGCATTCAGTGACTACTTTTTTTGTATCTCACTACTATATAAAATATGGCTTCTCATATTCTGGTTTGTTTTGTTAGTGTTTTCCTTAGGTATTGAAGGGAGGGCTGTCCCCATTTATAAAGCTATGGCAAAAGCACAGAAACCCGCTTGTGCATATTCTAGAACATTCTATAGAATCTCATTGCTTAGTATATCTCATTGCTTAACATAAGTGAAGTGATTTTTTAAAAGTTCCTTTTGTTTTCTCTGTGAATATATCATATATGATTATCATACATACATAATCTGTTACAGAATATACAATAGTCAAAACTGAAGACACATAAATACAATTACGCTATACCAAAGCAAGAATTTTATCTTACGTTATAGAGCCAAGAGGGTCGTTTTTAGATTGGACATTGCCATCCATTTTTGGTTTTGTTTGTTTTTTCCCTAAGGCTGGCTACGCAATAGAACCTTATGACCAATGGCGAGGGCGTGGGTGCTCTACATCTGGAAGTGAACTGAATTTCTCTTGTGTCGCCTTTTAAAAGTGTGAAAGAAGAACATTAAGGGAGTGTGCCATTGTCCGACACCCGCGATCCCCCGGTGGGATGGAGGAGGGCAGGTACTGGGAGGGCTCGGCTGGGCTCAGACCAGCGTCTCGGGCAGGGCGTCGGGGTTGTCAGCGGACAGGAGCTCCCAGATCTGCCAGCGCTCTCTCTGCCAGTCCAGCCAGCCGGCGTCCCCCCGGCTCGGACTGTCCTGCTCGCCGGCTGGCAGGGAGTAAGCGCTGCTCAGTTTTCTCTGCGCGGTCTGCCGCTCCCGCTCGGTCGCCTGGCTTCCCTGGTCCGCAGCTGTCCCTGCGCCTTCCCAGGCCACCGTCGCGGGGGGCTTCCCGGGGCCCGGGTAGGGAGGAGGGGGCCGCTTGTCATCCCTCCCGCTCCCCCGAGGTCTCTGGCCCTGCAGCCAGGCCGCGTCCAGCTCGCTCTCGGCGAGGTCGTGGGCGCCGCTCAGGGTCAAGTACTCGGGCCTCCCGCTGCCACCCTGCACGTGGGGCGTGCTGCAGACGCGCGACACCGCGGGGTGGGCCCTGCCGTCCGTCGCGAGGGGCGCGGGGGCAGCAGGAACCGCAGGCTGAGTCCTCCGAGCCACCTGCGTGCCGCTGTCCAGCTCTGCGGGGCTCGCCTGCCACCGAGGCCAATTTGGGGACAGGTTCCCTTGAGAAAGGGAGCAGGGCCCCGGTCGTAGGGAGCTGCTTTCAAAAATGTCTCCATAGGAACCTAGAAGCCAGGGAGTAAGGCAAGAACTGAAGTGAGTTTGTAGATCCCTTGGGGGATGAGAAGCATGCTCTTTCCTTCCCACTGCTGACTTCAAAACAGGAAAAAGCACAGGACACTCTTGGTGACCGCTGTCCAAATAAAAGAACCTCATAGCAAAAGAAATGACAACTGCTTTTTAGTTTTAGGCTCAATTCTTGTGGTGGCTCCAAACACATATGCCTAGACTCTGACAGATTAGCTGAGTTGTCAGACAAGATTCAATTGCCTTGTCGCCAACTTATGTTTCAAAAAAGGGCCCCGCTACATGGCTGGGACAACTTTTCAGAGCCCACAAGAGGAAAGTAGCATTTCCTTTCTGTTCAGTGCAATCTGTAATCCAGGAGAGATACAGATTATAATGTTTTCATGTTTCTATCACATCAATGAAAGCCATGGGAATAAATGAATTGAATCGAAAGTACTCCATTCAATGTCCGAAGGAAACAAATAGGCAGCCACTGTGTATATTCTCCCACCATTACTACGGGAAAGACTGGCTTGTTGTTCACCCACTCAATCGTCTTTCTTTCCTGGATGGCATTTCCCAGCCCCCCTTACAGTTAGGAGGGCCACACAAAGAAGGTCTGGTCAACAGACATAGATGTGATATGAGCCATTTCTAGGCCTGACCCAACCAAAACCCCAAATGATTGCCTTCTGACTGCTCCTTGCTTTGTCCCTTCCTTCATCTACCAGCCCAGCATGGAAAAACCATGGAAGACTACGAGGCTTCTGAAGATGGTGGAGCCACCAGTTAGGTGGAGCCTAGGGTGGGCCCCTGAGTAACTATGTGGAAGAAAGCACTCTCTTCCCTCAGCCACTCCCACCCCGCCTCACCCAGCACAAACCACACTGGACTGTGGGATAAGGAAGAAATCCACTTGTAATAGGCTAAGCTCAAACATTTCAGGGTTGTTTGTTACAGCCGTTAGCTTTCCCTAACAAATACAACTTTCATTAGGAAATTGAAGGGACAGAAAACAAAACAAAACAAAAATAGTGCATTTCACAAGGCATACAAAGAGTTCTTGTGACATATGTCCCCAGACAGACGTTTTCTGTGCATCTGCGCTACCTTCTTCTCGCTTCTTAAAACGTATGCAGGGGAAAAGAATAAGGCCATGTTGGGGTGGGGAAGGGGAGATATGGGCATTTACACAGACACAGCTGACAGCTGAAACAGGTAAACAAAAATGGAGCAGAGCATCTTGGAAGGGTTTGTCCTCAGAGGAAAAGGCAGTGAGGCTCTTCATAAAATAAAATGAGATGCAGGTAGATAAGGAACCAGTGCTAAAGTCAACTGGGAAGAAGCCATGACATTTAAAAATGCACCTGTGCTTTTAAAATGTAACATGGTAGTTACTGCAAAACAATGAGAAGGGGGCTATATATAATATAATTATATATATTTGTTTGTTTGGTATATTTTATTTTGTTTTGAGTCATGGTCTCACTCTGTCACTTAGGGAGTGCAGTGGCGTAATCACAGCTCACCACAGTCTTGACCTTCTGGGCTCAGGCATTCCTTCCTCTTCAGCTTCCCCCATAGCTGGGATTACAGGTGTTCACCATCACACTCAGCTAATTTTGTGATTTTTTGTACTGGTGAGGTCTCACTATGCTGTCCAGGCTGATCTCGAACTCTTGGGCTCAAGTAATCCTCTCGCCTCAGCCTCTCAAAGTTCATGGATTATAGGCATGAGTCACCGTGCCCAGCGAGCCAACAAAGCAAATAATTTACACACTTCACACCATACTTTGACAAGTATTCCAGATGAGATAAAAAAATTAAAGTTTGAAATAATGAAATAATATAAAAAATGAAAGCATACAGATGACTGAGTACCCAAAGCTTAAAGATAAATTTTGTGACATGATTTTTTAAAAAGACAGTGATAAAATTAATTATGAAAATACAAGCACAAAAACTTCCAGATAGCCAAAGCAGGAAAAAGAAAGAAAAAAATTGCAAGGGAGACTATCAGTGGCAAACAATATGGATAAAGAGTTAACATCTTTATTATATAAAGAGTTCATAAGAATGAATTTTAAAAACACTAGAATGAATTTTAAAAATACATTAACAGGTCAGGCGCGGTGGCTCAGCCTGTATCCCAGCACTTTGGGAGGCCGAGGCAAGAGAATTGCCTGAGCCTGGGGGTTCGAGACCAGCCTGGGCAACTTGGTGAGAACTCGTCTCTACAATAAATCACAAAAACTAGCTGGACATGGTGGCATGCATCTGTAGTTCCAGCTACTTGGAAGGCTGAGGCGGAAGGATCGCCTAAGTTCAGCAGGTCAAGGCTGCGGTGGCCATGAGCGTGCCACTGCACTCCAGCCTGGACCACAAGAGTGAGACTCCAACTCAAAAAAAACAAAAATACATAAACAGGAAATGATAGAAATGACAATGCAATGAGGAAGATTCAGTTCATTAATAGAGACATTGAAAAGTATTGGTGAGAAAGAAATGAAAATTAAATTAATAAATGCAATTGTGTGTTTTTTTTTGTTTTTTTTTTTTTTTTTTTTAGTTGGAGTCTCACTCTGTCGCCCAGACTGGAGTGCAGTGGCCGCTCCCGGCCACCGCAGCCTCGACCTGCTGGGCTCCGGCGATCCTTCTGCCTCAGCCTTCCAAGTAGCCGTAATTACAGGCCCATGCTACCATGCCCGGCTAATTTTTTTGATTTATTG
>CAUYQG010293508.1:0-10045 GCA_963574415.1 Tarsius wallacei | reverse complement strand
CTTTGAAGGTAATTAAAAACGCTTAGTTGCCAAGAACAGAAACCCATTCATGGAAGCCCCAGGGAAACTAGACTCTCTTTTAAAGGGACATCCCAAGCTCAGTTGCTGGAAGGATAGATGGATGTCCCTGGGGCTGTTTTCCCAACTCTCTCTTTCAGGAACCTGGTGGCTTTCCTGCTTGTCCCTGTGTGTCTGTGGCTTTCTCTGCTAACAAACTCGTTCTCGCCTTCTCTTTGTAGCTGTTGCCATGCGGTGGAAGGCCTGGTGGTCCTACAGCTCGGCTTTCTCCTCCCTTCTGACTCCCTGCCTCCCCTTTTAATAAACCCAGTGGGACCAGACACCTCTTGCTAGAATGGGAAGGGTGGGGACTACTTTTCCTTCTGGGAATGTGGGCAGGATGGGTTCTCCAAGAAGTGAGTATGAGCCAGGCACACACCCTAAAAGATGTCCTTTATCAGTGCAAGAGAGAGACCAGATAGAGCAGATAAGACAAGCAATTCAAAAAGGACCAGATTCCTCCAAGACTCAACCAAACATCACCACATCAGAGCAGCTTCTCTGACCATCCTCAGGGCAGCTAATTCTTGTTCCTACCTTGAACTCCCCTGTTGCTCTATATTTATAATGCTGCGTCTTAATACTGTCTTCACACACTTTGCTTTCCTATATAGATGGTGAATTCCCACAAGGCAGGAACTATTCTATTTATCTCTGTATTGGCACTCCCGTTTCAGTGTCTGGCACTATAGGTTATGGATAAATGTTTGTGGAATTTATACTACAAGAGTAAGAAGTGAAAAAAGGAATAAGAGAAGAAACAAAGAAATTTCATTTCTTAAATAAGTTGGGTCTCTCACCTTTAGATGAATAATGGTCAGTGCCATTTGGAGAACTAAATCCTTTGTTTCCGATTAAAACACGAGTTTCTCTGCCGCCCAGCTTCGCGGTGACTCTTTCTGAAGACTTTGGGCAGGATGTACACTACAAGTATGTGAGGGATTTCAGTCTTACGTGTTGTTTTCCAAAAGGCATGACCCTGAACTTGAAGGGCATTGTGACGGCTCCAAGGCTGCCTGGGAGTGTGATTAGGTGGAACATCTGATTAGACTGGACTGTCTTTCTCATTTGTGGTTAGGTGCCTTGGACGCTTGGCAGCCTGCAGAGCAAGGGAAACTAAAAACGTCCCCAGTGGGTGAGAGGGGGAGCTTGAGAACTCGGTGGAATTTCCAGCCCTGCAGGTTCTGTGGATACTGGCTTTTAGATTTTGCTGTTATTTTTCCCAAACGATCACAGTGGCTTGGCTGAGAGTCATCTCTCTAAACATAATAATTAGAGAAATGGCTCATGCAAAATGCTGTTAGCAACTGGGGAAGGAATTACATGAAATTTTATGAGTAGTCTTAGGGAGAGAGCCCCGGAAATCAAGAGATTCACACCCCGTTTGGACTCCACCAGTCATTATCTGTTGCATTTTGTGTGGGTCCCCTAAGTAAACTTAACACAACACTGTAGCATCAGGGGTAAAATGAGGAAAAGGATTTGCCCTTAAGGTATATGTCAGGCAGGGCTCGGTGGCTCAGCCTGTCATCCGAGCACTTTGGGAGGCCGAGGAGAGTGGATCATCTGCGCCTGAGGGTTCGAGACCAGCCCAGGCAACTTGGCGAGACCGCGTCTCTACAATAAATCAAAAATTAGCCGGGCGTGGTAGTGCGCTCCTGTAGTTCCGGCTACTTGAAAGGCTGAGATGAAAGGATTGCAAGAGCCCAGCAGGTCCCATACTCTAAATTTGTAGAGCTGACCATAGAAAAAGTTGCAAGTAGTTGCCATTTATTTTTGAAACCCATTCACCAGTCTCAAGGCCATATTCCTCTCCCCAGTTCCCTTAGGTTTTTCCTCTGTCATCCTCACAACGTGTCTTATCACCTAGTGTTCTAATCTGGTAAACCAAAGTTCCCATTTTGGAAGTCTACCCAGACTAGCTTGCTTTTAGTGTTTCTCATGCTCCAAAATTATCTCTTGTGTCCCCATTTTACCCTCACGAAATTCTCTTCTACCTCAGTTTACCTATCCCAGCTAGGTACTAGAAGGCTTCGGGCACACATAAACTAATTTGCCAGTAGTCAGGCAAAACTGGTAAGCATTTGAGCCACGCTCTCAAGAGGAGAACAATATTTGATATGGGACCATATGGGAGCTTAAGGAATCTCTAGTTGATAGAAGAATCAGTCAAGATGAAGTGAAGATGTCAGGAAGTACGCTGTGTTTGAGAGGTTTGGAATAAGGTATTATCTGTGCCACTTAAAATTTTACCATGCAGGCACTCCCCATTCCATCTCTACATAGGTTTGGCTCGGGAATAAAGACTCAAACTCATCTTCAAATTAAAAGTGCAATTCTTTGACTTCAGCAATGACTGATCAAATGACTTGGGTCTCACTCCTTGGGTAACCACCATTTTCTTCTTTGATAACTGAAATTCACCAAGCTAACCCACTGGATGTTCAAATATTCATTTCCCTGGAAATACCCCTGCTCCTGCGAATGGGTCTGCAATGATCTGTTCTTTAAGCAAGCCTACACCTGACAAACAGTAACCTTCTTTTTAATTGGCCAATTCATTTTCAGCTTCAAGTGCACTATTTGTGTATCACTCTCTCCCACTCGCCTACACGCTATTCTTTTATTCAAGGGATGTGTTTTCCACTGGATCCTGCCCTCTGGACATTTTGCACATTAGCACATTCTCTCAATAAGCTTTGTAGGTGTCACAAATGAATTTCTTTCTGTGTGAGGAGATAATTGCCTTTCAATAATCTAGGTTCATTCTTTCCATTTCTTCACATGCAATTTGAGTAATTAGGCTCTCTGAGGATGGATTGATTCGGATACTAAGGAGTCAGAAAGAGCTTTTTAATGCTTAGATTTTACCAGACATCTATAATATGTTTGCTGGACTCCCAGAGGCTAGACAGTTTTATTCACCAGCTCTTCAGAATCCTGATGCCCTAGCGAGCTGTTTTTTCTTTCTTACAACCATCCCCGGCAAATTAGACAATTATTATTCAGTTCTGCATTTCCTGTCAAGGTGCACAGCAAATGTTTCACAGCTGATATTTTAATTGAGTTGATCCACAGTCTTGAAGTGGCATGCCATTCATAGAATGCTTTTTTTTAAAAAAAGCTGTTTATTTCCTAGAGATTCCATTGAATGCACTCACTCAGACGTATTTTGAGGAGACTTTTCAGCTGCAAAGATGGTATGTTACTATTCTCCCTGAAGCTGGAGCTATCAGAGCTCTGGTGGGGGATGTTGATGGGGCCTAAATGGCATTTTCTGATTATTGATTTGATGTGAACACCTGGGAGACGTCGACAAGATACCAGAATGAATTATAATTGGTTTCTCAACCACAGCATACATCTGGCAAATTATTGCATGTATTTAGGTTCATTAACTCTTACCTTCTCTATGAATTAATTTTTATTATTAGCATTGCCCTGGCATGGAAATTTCATCTTAAGCTCATATAAAATGTAATGGTTTGAATAACAAAACAGGTTCTTTATTCTGTTCTCTATTATTGTGGTGTTGCTAAGTGCCAATATATGTTTTTATAAATCCTTTGTTTTATGCAATTACACGGCAAATGCTTGTAACGACTCCCATAATTCTCAGAATCCTATCATTCAGAGTTTAGAAGAAGGATATCAATGAAACAATTTTTTGGCCTCCTAAAAACAGGCCGACAGTGATGCAGCTAACCCGCACTGAGCCAGACCCTGTGCTAAGCACTTCACAGGTGCAGTTTTATTTACCACCACAGCCTCTGAGGAAAGTGATGACTTTATTCTTTATTTTAGAGATGGGACATGAAGCACAGACAGACTAAATGGCTTGCCAAAGACAAGCTGTGAAGCCTGGGTCTGAGCAGAGAGTTCAGAGTAAGAACCAGGGACCCCTCATCATGATATTACCTGAATGATGCGTCTGGCAAAGCACCCCGTGAGCAGGCTAAAGGACCCTAAGAAAACACACCAACTGTGAAGAAAGGATCAGGGATGTCATTATGGGATATCATTCAAGGCTGAAAAGAAGTGAGCTATCAGGCCATGAAAAGACACAGAGAGAACCTTAACACATATCACTAAGTGGAAGGATCCAGTCTTTTTGGAGAGGCTACATACTGTGTGATTCCAACTATATGACATTCTGGAAAAGGCAAGACCCTGGACAGAGTAAAGATGAGTGATTGCCAGGGCTCGTGGGCAGCGAGGGATGAGCAAATGGGGCACAAAGAGTTTTTAGGGAAGTAAACTGCTCTGTAGGATACGACAGTGCTAAGAGCATGTCATTATACACTTGCCAAACCCACAGAACGCACAACACCAGGACAGACCCTGATGTGAACTACGGACTGGTGATGGTGATGTGTCGACGTAGGTTCATTGAGTGCAGCAAATACACCACTCTGGAGGGCAATGTTGACCATGAAGGAAGCTGTGTGTGGGGGTGCGGCAGGGGAAATATGAGAATTCTGTGGGTTCTGCCTAATTTTTTTTTTTTTTTGAGTTGGAGTCTCACTCTGTTGCCCAGACTGGAGTGTAGACTGTTGCCCAGACCGGGAGCGGCCACTGCAGCCTCGAGCTGCTGGGCTCCGGCGATCCTTCCGCCTCAGCCTTCCAAGTAGCTGGAACTACAGGCGCACGCTACCACGCCCGGCTATTTTTTTTTATTTATTGTAGAGATGAGGTCTCGCCTGCCCAGGCGGGTCTCGAACCCGCGGGCTCAGGCAATCCACTCACCTCAGCCTCCCAAAGCGCAGGATTACAGGCTGAGCCACCGAGCCTGGCAAGGTTCTGCCTAATTTTATTGTGAAGGGAAAACTGTTCTAAAAAACAAAGTGGGTTTGAAAAAAAAATTTTTTTTGAGTCAGAGTCTCACTCTGTCGCCCAGGCTGGAGTGCAGTGGCATGCTCACGGCCACTGCAGCCTCGACCTGCTGGGCTCAGGCGATCCTTCCACCTCAGCCTTTCAAGTAGCTGGAACTACAGGCACACACCACCACACCTGGCTAATTTATTGATTTATTGTAGAGATGAGGTCTCGCCAAGTTGCCCAGGCTGGTCTCGAATGAGCGGGCTCAGGCAATCCTCTCCCCTCGGCCTCCCAAAGTGCTGGGATTATAGGCGAGAGCCACTGCCCTGGCCTAAACATTTATTTAATTAATTAATTAATTAATCAATTTTTTTGAGTTGGAGTCTCACTCTGTCGTCCAGGCTGGAGGGCAGTGGCCGCTCCCGGCCACCGCAGCCTCGACCTGCTGGGCTCTGGCAATCCTTCCGTTCAGCCTTCCAAGTAGCTGGAACTACAGGCGTGCGCTACCACGCCCAGCTAATTTTTTGATTTATTGTAGAGATGAGGTCTCGCCAAGTTGCCCAGGCGGGTCTCGAACCCGCGGGCTCAGGCAATCCATTTAAATGTTTTAATGAGGTCTTTTCAAACACAATGTCGGTATAGTGTTTCTGGTAAACAACTACAAGAAAAATGTGTCAAACACCAGAATGTGACAGTGGATATGTATAAAAAAGCTAAAACTGCAATTAGGTATACCACATTTCTGCTTATCTATGGACAACAGCTATTCATCTGACAGCAAAATGAAGTCTCCTTACCAGTAATTGTTACGCCATCATCTTTATGAGCTTCAACCATTTCCTGAACATGGACTTCAGAGTTCACATCAACCTCTTTCCCTGATAACTGTAAATGAGCTTGAAGAGAAGATGGAACCTTGACAATAACAGAGCCTATAATAATTTAAAGGATAGTTTATTAATACAAAGAAATCAAAAGTACTGTACATTTCACCGAAAGGGTAGCATT
Source organism: Tarsius wallacei (assembly GCA_963574415.1). Classification (NCBI taxonomy): domain Eukaryota; kingdom Metazoa; phylum Chordata; class Mammalia; order Primates; family Tarsiidae; genus Tarsius; species Tarsius wallacei. The sequence continues at coordinate 4,162 of CAUYQG010293508.1, read as the reverse complement.
GCTCCCTGTTTTTACTTCTTAGTGCACAGTATTTATTTAAACAGCAGTGCCTTTTCTTTACTCTCGGGTCATCAAAGTTTCCTTACTCTCAAGGCATTCAGTTACTTCTGTCAAGAATGTGGGTTCAGGACATTATAAACTACCAGTTCTTCTATTGCCAATAGCCCTACCTATCTCATCCAGCACCAGAAAGTGAGTAGTTTACAACACATATAGCTTCTAGATAGGATTTGCCATTGTTTACTAAGAGCCAGACATCGAATTACATTATGTCTTAATCCCCATATCAACCTTATGAGGTATTATTATCATCCCGATTTTACAGATAAGAATTTGCTGAAGTTCCCACCAGAGCTAGTGCTAGAACCTAGACTCAGCTACAAAGCCCACGCTTTTAACCACTATAGTATTTCACATACTGCCACCTCATTGTACTATTAATATATGATTTGTAACCTCACTGATCATTACAACACAACCAGAACCCTGGTCTTGTGTTTTCAATTGTGCCTTGTGTATGAGGAAAAATAACAATAAAAAGGATCATTTGAATTCTGACTGACTAATGATTCTTTTGAGTAGATTACAAGCTTTAGGCCTAAGGCAAAGTGCTCAACTTTATTTCCAATACAATGCAATTGTAATTCAAGCTTCCAAAGAAATAGATTAGAAAATGTACTTTGTTAGCTATGAAATAATATTTCAAAACCATTATGTAGGTTGCAGTCTAATTCACCAGCACACTCCTATTTCAGAAGTTTTTCTTTCTGTTTCTCATTTAAAAAAAAAAGTAGGTAAGAGACTCCTACCATAAAGCATTAACTCCATCTCTGTGGACAAAGATGTTCAAGATGACATCCATTGTGAATGTTATAAAGATTCCTTTAGAATGCACTTAATTATGGTTCATAGTTTTCCTTCTAGTCTGATTAAGTTTCCTTAAATAATTTAATATTTTCTCAGTCTTCCTAACTGGAGCTGGAAGACTGATGAACTCTCATTTTGACTCCTCAAAAAAAACGTGGGGAACAATAGAATTCAAACGTTAGTTACAGACAGGAGATTCCCCATAACAACATATGAGGACTTTAGGAAAAAAACAAAACAAAAACCCTAAAATATTTCAGGATAAATAGAAGATACAAGTTTTTCTACCAAGCATACCTTCAAAAGCAGAACGTCATGGATTAAAAAATTTTTTTCTATGACTTTATATCTCTAAACACATCAAATGTAATATTTTATGGACACTTTTTTCTGTTCTTAAATGAATAACATGATCTTAAATCTGTGCGATCTTTAGAAATGTTAAGTAATGCAAAAAAGTTCTATCCCTATCTTCCTCCACATATTTAAGAAACAAAACTTACCACTATCAAAACTCTACCACTGTTTGTGATGAAGAATTCCTGTGACTTGCAAACGTTCTCAATGCCTTACCTTTAACACTATCATTTTTTAAAAATAAAAGCTCTTGTTATATCTTCATCCTCTTTTCACTTTATAAACATCTTCATGGTTGACATTGATACTGTCCTCTTAAAGATTTGAAAGTGAACTAATACTAACAGCATCATTTATTGAAGGCATACTATGTTAAGATTAGTGATTTTCCCAAGGACAGATGTTAAGTGGAAAAGTCAGTACTCGGATGCAGGTATGATTCCTAGGCTCGAGCATAGCCTTTCTGAATGAATTAATAAGGTCATCATATTAACTTTCATAAGGAGAAAGAAAACAAGCACTATTTCTTTTTCACATGGCAAAATGGTGAAGACTTAAGAGACTTAAGTGGATGGCTCTGAATCCTACAGAAAGACAGTGGCAGAGATGGAATGGATTCCAGATGTCCTTGCTAACCATTAAGCAAGAGTACTGAAAAACTTTCCATTGCTCTAAAAAGTTACTGTTCTCAAGCATGTTGAGAATTAAGAGATCTGAAGACAGAAATCTTTGTTTCCAGTTATCTTTAAGCTTCTGCCAATAACATGGTCCCAGTAGGAAAAAAACACAAAACTGTAACTCTAATCAAATTATGCAACATCATATACTATTTCAATAGGTTGCTGGAACAATATTCCAAATAATACTCAAAAATATTTTAAGTGAGTGAAGATAAACAATCTTCAAAATTTTAAAGATTTTTGATTGCTTTGTTTTACATTTTTGCCTACCACACAAAACAGGAAATAACTTTTATGTAACAGCTACTTATTCAAAACTTTGTTTTTGCTCTGTTACTAGTTATGTTAATGATATATGCTTTTTCTTCTTGGGCCTTTGTAATAAAAGAGTACTTATTTACTTATATTGACTTATATGACTTCTATGTCTTACATGATGTATATAGCATTTATAATTTCAACAGTATTATTGAAACACTTGGAAATTTAGTGAGACCACAATATTATAATATTTTACAGAAAAAATATGTCATTGTGAGAAATCACACCTATGTCAGCAATAATTCCATTTCAGACCTCTGTGTCTTGCAGTTTTATGTTTACACTCTGATAAGAGAGCCTAGATGAACAAAAAAGTATTAAATCAACATTGTAAAGATATAATAGCAGAAACAGTCTCTGTAAAAAAATACTTTCAATGTTACACATATATGCCTCTTTTGACCAACATGCAAAAGCTTCTAGACTACTTTAAAAACTTTTTATTAGAGCTACATTTCTAACTTTTTGCACCATACAGTCCTTATGGACAAGCTATTCCACCCAAGCCACTTGACACCATGTACATATGTGTGCATGTGTGCACAGTAACAGACAAATTCATATTTAGCTTTCAGATGAGGAAAAAGTATACCATGTTTAATGAAAAGCTTGAGCTTAGAATAAGTTATTTGTATCAGAAATTAAATTATATAGAGAGACACATCGTTAAGTCTTGATACTTCAAGAGACTAAGTTAACAATCACTTTAGAGGACCTTATTGGTGATATCATTATTTTAGGATGACATTTTTAAAATGATTGCTCTATATTGATAGCCTGAGAAGTTCCTCTTACAGGCTGGTAGGAAAACTTACAAAAGAACTTATGGGAGCATTTTCACTTTGAAGCATATTTTATTTCAGACATAAGACTAAACTGAAAAGTCCACATAGTAACATTTAAAAATTACACAATAACAGTCAAAATACTATGTTTTTGTTTGCACCACAAAGGAAAAGAGGGTCTTCATGGCTATTTGTCCCTAAAGTTGTAAAAATCATTGGTCTAGAAAGCTAGTAGACCAGTCTTTAAGTCAGGTTCTATCAGAAGTGTTCTCAAAATCACTATGTCAGTATAGATAATCTGACCATGTGTTTCCTGAGTGTTACATAAACCATCCTTACACCATATGTCAAAATAAAACATTCCTGTTGGCTAACCTGTGTGGGATCCCAATTCCACTTTCCCCAGTTGGCTGACATAAACATCTATGGCACCCTGATGAGTTGAGGCTTTTAGACATCCAGAGGATGAATCTGGGAAGAAGGAAAAACTGTAAGTATAATCATTCTTGCCTGAGTAAATGGAATTATAAGCCTAAAATAGAAGGCATCGCATTAGCATTAGGCAAAGGAACTAAGAATGTTGCAAAGTTGTGTCTTTTCCTCATAACAATGCCATTGTTGGCATTAAAGTATAAACACTACCAGAAATTGAGATATCTATACCTAGACAACTAATTAAAAATCTCTATATCTATACTCACTAACCTGATTAACTTATCTCCAAACATTTCATCTAAAACCTAATGAGTGGGAAGGACAGTATGCAAGCAATGCCTCCTTGACAGCCAAGATCATTAAGCATCATTGGTATATTTACTTTATTATCATATTGATAAATTTATTACACTTTCAATAATTACCAAATAAATCTACCTTACATATAGTCACACATGAGCATAGCAAAATTTTAAAAAATCGAAACCTCTCCAGCTAGCATATCTCTAAGTAGACAGAAACCGGAAACATTTCTCCTGAAAACTGGAACAAGACAACGCTGCCCACTCTCACCCATCTTGTTCAACATTGTGTTGGAAGTCCTAGCTAGAGCAATTAGACAAGAGAAGGAAATCTAGGGTATCCAAATAGGAAAAGAGGAAGTAAAGTTATCCCTCTTTGCAGATGACATGATCTTATACCTTGAAAACCCAAGAG
>CAUYQG010293503.1:0-13984 GCA_963574415.1 Tarsius wallacei | reverse complement strand
TGGTGGGCTCTGATGAGATAATTCATTTTCATACAATGAGTTTTTCTTGGGGTGTTTTTTTTTCGATTGAGATATATATATATATATATATATATATATATATATATATATATATACTTTTCAAATTACAGACTTTAATATATGCAGTATTGAATTTAAACTATATGTCACGTTTTGACTTAAAAATTTAATGAAATACAAATTATGCATCAATATATAAATTTTAATTCAAAATATTTAAATAAAACTGAAATTTTGTTGTTTTGATATCAGTTGAACTTTATTAGAAATCTCATACTAATAAAATATTTGTATCCATCTAGCTGTCAGTGAGAAGAACCAGTTCACGTTTCATGTTTGTGACACTCAAGCTCACAATGTATAGTAATTATGAGAAAACGTAAAGATTTTAAGTGACAGGGTGGGCTTCTGTTGTCATGAGCAAATGTGTGACCAACACACTGCCTTACCGGTTACCAGAACAGGAAGAGAAGAAGAAAATGAACATTCCACAAGTCTGGGAAAGGACCCTGGGTCCTGCAGGAGTCTGTGGCATGCCTGCTTCCTGAGAGGGAGCTTTGGCAGGTTTACTAAGTGGGCTTTTAACTCACATCCCCCCCAGTCACGTTCCCTCAACACTGGTGGACTCATCCAACATTAGCAGTGACACAGGACACAGTCCACACCCTTATGCCCTTTTATTTCCAAGACCCAGGGCCAGTAAGGAATAGAAACTGTGTCCTGCTGTCCTAACAGTGTTAGAAAACAGAATGCTCAGAGTTCTACCTCCCCCGTGTCAGTGCCCAGGACTGAACCCTGAAGCAAGGACACTGGTAAGGAACACTAATGTGTCATTGAGTGAACTTGTCTGGGATGTGTTTATGATGCAAAAGGGTACATACAAGGCACAAATTTCAGGGCAGGACCCTTTTCCTTGAGCGGGGAATGGGCAGGCTTGCCCGAATGAGGGATTTGCTTGACTCTATACGGGAACCCTCACACTCCTCACACGGGAACGTCACTCCTTAGGGATAAGGCCTAGGATGGAAGTATGCAGGTGAGGATCAAGGCGTCCCGATGTGGGTAACGGGTATTTCCAATGGAAAATGAGACAGAAGAGGAGGGTGACAGATTTTTCCAAGTAGCACATTAATGTGCGTGATGCATCTAAAACATCTTTGACCCTACCATGAAGTTTATTTTTTAGTTTATTGTTTGAAACTATCAGAATAATGTTTTTCTTTTAAAAGGTGACTTCTCAGAGGGTGCAAGTTTACAGGATACTACTAAGATCGTGAGAGCCGCTTTCTGATTAGAGAAATCCATTTTGGGATCCTCAGAGAATTGCAATTACGCAGATTTATGTAAACTAAATGCAAATTACCTTGCAAATAAAGTGTGCAAAGGATAGGAGCAACGCTTCCAAGCTGTGACTTGTCAGTCGAATGCTGTTTAGTGGGAAAGGATGCAAACCTCGATGTAAACAAAAGCTGAATTATGGAGAAGAAACCTTACCTCCCACATTTCTTTTGGAAATAATTAGATTTGGGTGAGATAAGCAGCTCTTCTGACTAACAAGATCACAACATGGTTACTGTGAATACTAAGCAGTACAGATTTTTCTAGTACAGAAACAGCCAAGTCAGCTTGGTATTTTGCTTTCTGGCATAGCTTTACAATGCCATTCATGAGTCTTTGAATCACCTTTCTGCCAGTTATTGGCTGTGTCAACACTGCAGACTTTCTTGAGCTCTGAGTCTCAGCTTCCCCATCTACATCACTGAAGAGAAGATAAAATGAATTCATTTCGGAGCGGCAAGGTCAGAGCCTCACACTACCACAAACACTCCCTGAGTGGTCACAACTCTTACTTGTATGTTTTTCTCTTTTTAAAAAAATGTGGTGCCAGCAAGCTATTGATTTAACTTGTTTATTGTGCAGGAATATATGAGATACGAACCATGAATAAAAAGTAGCCTATAAGAAAAGTTGTATGTGGACAATCACAGCCTCTGAGGAAATCTTCACAAATACAAAATAGAATCAGATTGGAAAAGTAAGTGGTGAAAAAAAAAATCAGAACTTCAAGTCCAGAAATGAGTGATCCAATCCCACAGGGAACAAATGCAATAACATGGGAGGGCAATCAGAAATATATTTTCTCTTTTTGATACACAAACCATACCATCGTGGTTGAGCCCATCACATTGTCACATTTCTCCTTCTCCACTGGATTTCCCCAGAGCACCCCAGAGGTCACTCCAGATGAATCTATGAGCATCAAAGGTGAACAGCCAAGCTTGGTCAGCCATGAGTGATGTCCCCTGACATCCAGAGCAGAGTTTCACACGATGCCACTCCCCATCAGAAAGGAAAGAGTAAAAACAAAAAAAGAAAGGCTACCCTACTCAAGATGGTCATACTTTTGAGGTCAGAGTTGATCCTTCTTTTTCCAGAATGCACCTCACTGGGGAACAGGCTGTCCCATTACTGAAGTAACCTGTGCATCTCCCTCCAGTAATTCATTTAGTACTTCATCCACAAGTAGGAATCAGTAGTCAAGAATCAGCAGACAGGAAAGGAAAGTTAAGAGCTTCAAGATGGAAGCTCAGATTCCAGAGCACACAAAGATTGTTAAAGTGTCTAGGGGAGTTTTAAACATGTTTCAATTAGTATCCTAAAAATACTTATTTGTGGAAAATATCTGTAACTATGGGACTCAACCAGTGTAATTTTGCTCACCCCTTCCATATTCCAAAGGGGACTTTGGGGTCACATTTTTTCCTAGGGCCTGTAGTGGGTAGAAGCAAGGTTATAGCTAAATATTTTAATAGCACACAAGACAGGGCCCAATAGCAAAGCATGATTCAGCACAATGTTTATTGTGCCAGTTGAGAAACACTGATTTATGAAAAAAAAAAAAAAAAAGAGTGGTTTAATAGATATAATATAGAAGATCTCCTGGCCTTAAATAAAAATAGAGTAACAAAGGAAAAAGGCAAGATTAAGTTTATTGATTACATACATAAGCTAATAGTGAAGCCAGTGATTTTGATAGTAAAAGTCAAGTAAATCTCTAATAGTTTAGCTTTGAAGAATAAAGAAATAAAGAATAATGGAGAAAAAAAGTTAATGGCCATAAAGAAGTGATCCCCTCATATTCATTTAAGGGGAATATAAGCAGTATGAAACTGAGGAGAAAAAGAAAGATAATCAGGCGAACAATGCATGAATGTTTTCCTGAGTTGAAGTTGGAAAAGGTCTATGTTATATCCAGGCTGATTAATGAAAATGACCTATATTTTTAAAAAACCTTTCTGAAGTTATAGGTCCAGTACAATAATAAAAAGATATTCTCAAATGAGCCAAAATGTGGAAGAGATGAAATACAACGAGTACAGTTTACTTTCTGAGAAATTCAAATAAAAGAGATGACAAAGGACAACACTTTTAGAATTGTGAAAAAAATTAGAACTAAGATTTAGTAATCAACCTAATAATTTTTTGAACCAATAAAGCTTAGTTTAGACATGAATATAGGAAAATTAATGAGTAGAAAATGAACATATGCTACAATAAGGCATAAAGATTTTTTCTTTTTAAAAGCTAACAATATAAATACCACAAAATACTAGAAAATAACATTTTTATTAATCATCTGAAATATTTATATAATATTATTCCTATGTCTTTTGGCTACATACTCATTTCTTGTTCTTTTCATATTGAGCATCAAGACAATATGAAGTATAGCTGAGTAGTTAAGAGCATGTACATGTGGGCCAGGCTCGGTGGCTCAGCTTGTAATCCCAGCACTTTGGCAGGCCAAGGCGCCTGGATTGCCTGACCCGCGTGTTCGAGACCAGCCTGGAGAAACTGGCGAGACCTCGTCTCTACAATAAATCAAAAAAATTAGCTGGTCATGGTAGTACGTGCCTGTCGTTCTGACTACTTGGAAGGTTGAGGCGGAAGGATTGCTGGAGCTCAGCGGGTTGATGCTGAGGTGGCCATGAACCTGCCACTGTGATCCAGCCTGGTCCACGGAGTGAGACTCCAACACAAAAAATAAAAAAATAAAAAAAAATAAATGCCACCAGGCTTGGTGGCTCAGCCTGTCATCCCAGCACTTTGGGAGGCCGAGGCAAGTGGATTGCCTGAGCCGGGGGATTCGAGACTCACCCGGGCAACTTGGCGAGATCTCATCTCTACAACAAATTAAAAAAACTAGCCGGGTGTTGTGGCATGTGCCTGTAGTTTTGGCTACTTGGAAAGCTAAGGGGAAGATTCGCCAGAGCCCAGCAGGTCTAAGCTGGGGTGGCCATGAGTGTGCCACTGCCCTCCAGCCTGGGCGACAGAGTGAGACTCCAGCTCAAAAAAAAAAAAAAAAAAAGAGTGCGTACGTGTGAATTGTAGGACCCATTTAAAAGCACTCAGAAATAGGTGCATTTGATGTAGGAAGAGGTAGCACTGTAAAATAAAGATAAATTGTTTTTCAGTGAAGGGGTTAGGCTCAATTGGATATGCCTAAAAATACATTTTCACCCCTTCCTCATTTCATTTTTATAATTTAAATGATAGACGCATTAGAGATTTAAAGGTGAAACACAAAATAATAAAAATTTTAGAAATACATCACCACAAAAATAAAGATTTGATAAACCAGGGTATATTAAAATAAAACTTTTTACTCATTTTTAAAGTTGAAGTATGTAAAAGTAAACTACAAAATGGGGGCAGTATTTAAAACTTACATGACCTGCCAGAGGCTCATAACCAGAATGTAAAATTAACTCTGAATATTATAAAAGAAAGTAGTTCTTCTTAGTTAGTTCAAGAGGAAAAAAAAAAAAAAAAGGCCAGCGACTCCAACAAAGGAGTCTTGATTCACAAAAGACAATATCCAAAAAGTCAAAAAACTTGCAAAAAGGCACTCAATCATATTAATAAATATGGAATGCAATCGAAAATAAAAAATGCTATGAGCAATCTCTACAAACTCTTCAGAATGCTGAAATGAAAACAGACTATAATGAATGTTAGTAATAACCTGGCACAACTTCATGCACTGCTGGTGGTGGGAGCAGTAATTGAGAAATTGGTTTACATTTTCAAGTTAAGTACAAAGATGCCTTATAAGCTAGAAATGTCACTTCTAGTTTTATGCCCAGTATTTTTGCACAGTAAGATTCATGTCAATGAAGTTCATAACAGTATTCCTTGCATAGTCAAAAATTGAAATCAAACAAATTTCCTTCAGATGTAGATTTAATAGAATAATTTTATAAAATCATACAATTGAGCATATCATTTATTTCAAAATTTAAAAGCAATAATTCTTTTTCTTTGCAAATTTGCTACAAATCTTCAACAATCCACAGGTTTTACCAATGAGAATTCATTTTTCTCACTTGGAAGTCAATTTATCTCACCCAAAGTTTTGACTTTCTTTGATAGATCCCATCTCCCTGTTGACCATGTTTTATCTGGCTTTATCTGTCTTTGTATCCTAAGCACAAAGCTGTATTTTGATGCCTTCAGCACTTGTCATAATCCTCAATTTTAACTTTCTAATTTATTCTTATATACTGTATTGTAAGAATGCAAATCATTTTGCTCATTATGGGTTATATGTGTTTATTATCACCTTTTTCACTAGGTCTTTGAAAAATGTTTTCCTCTGTCACATATTTTTTAACTTACAAAGATTTTTTTTTTTAAGCTGGGCATTGAGAATTTTATTTTTGAAAGTCTCCTAATATTTTGACACATATCACAACTGGATATCATAACATTGTCTTTGTTTTCTAAAACTTTTTGAAAGCTCTCTTCCTGGAGTGCAAGAAATAGGTCACATACTTTTTTCAAAGATACTTTCTATTTTTTTCTCTTAACTCTGTCACTTCCATGACATATTCTATTTGTTGTACCTACTCTTTACACAACAAATAGCTTTAAAACAATATAAAATAAATAGAGCAATTGAAAGTTTTGTTTCAGAATACTGGATTTCATGCTGCTATCAGTTACTTCCACAGGAAGTCAAAGCCCATATATTGTTTTCCAGGCAGCCATGTCTTATACAAAAGCTCACTGAACAAAACATTACCTGTTGTCCAATAGCAGTAGGTCTTTAGAAGGTATGCCTTATTGTAAAAAGTCAAATCATATTACCATTTCTAAGTATTTGAACTAAGAAGTATAGAAAGATGTTGCCACTTAATAGTTGAGCAAAAGATGAAAAAAACTGAAAAAAGTTGAGACGTGGGAAGTTGAATCACACACAAGATACAGTGGACAAAAGATAGCAGTGTTTCCTTTCTACATCTCGGGAGGAAGACTTATGTCAGCAGCTTTCTTGATTTTTTCCTTTCATTTAAGGTTTGGTAATAAAAAGGGGAATTAACTGTAGTGCTCATTCCTACCTGCTTTTTCTTAGGTCTCTCCTGCTTTTCCCCATCTGTCTTACTATCACTGTCTTCTCATAACAACTCCCTTTGCCTTTTCCTCTGACCTCGGAGTGGTGATGGTCCAGAGATGCTCATAATTCAGCGTGTGACTTTTCTCTTAGGATTTCCCTATAGTCTCCTACATCTTTGTAAACCATCACAATATTAAATTCATTTTTAGTCACCCATTTGAGCATGCCATCTGCTTTCCACCAGGGTCCTGACTTATTTATGGGGGGAGGAGAAAGATAAAGAATATGGTTGTTAAAGTTGGTGACTACCATAAAGTAAAAAAAAAAACAAAACACCGGTGATGGAAAGTACCCAGTCCTGACAAATTACGTGGTTTAGTTCCAGGGCACACGCCTCATGTGAATATTTCCATTTTAAAAAATAAAATTTCATGTTACATGGCTAGTTATTAGCAGAATCAGGCCTAGATAACATATGATAATTTAGTTCACATATTTTAAAACCATATTTATGTGTGTGTGTGTGTGTGTATATTATTTTAACATTTTTTCAGGTAGATCTTCTAAGTTACTTGAATGTTTTCACTATATGCACAATGCAATATGCATACCTAGATGCTTATGATTTCCCTATAGGCTGAAATTTCTCTTCAAGTTGTATAGAAGGCTATCAAATATGTTTAATCTATTCAGTTATTCAGATGATGCCATTATTCCAAATACAAGAGCGATAGGCATGCAGAACTCTTCTGATAGTCAAAAAAGCTGCCTTAGCTATCAGATAAGTAATAATATTAAAAACACAATAAACCTTATAATCCATTTCATATTTAATAATATTTCTCAGCTCTTGAGTTTACTAGCCAAGGTTACTAAATTCCTTTCCACACCATCACACATCTAAGGTTATCTATGAAGGGAAAAAAAGATTAGATATGTTTAACCAGAGATAACTGCACTGTACCCTCATGAACAAAGGAGTTTGCTTTAAATACAGCAAAAAATACTTGCTTGGCTCTCTGAGATTGTTTTATGTTAACTCCCTTTTTTAAAATCTTAAAATATGTTCCACATGAAACATAAAGTCAACCCAACAATAGCTGTGGCTGACATGTGCTGTAAAATATGGTCAATGACATACAGTCATCTCTTTCTGCTATAAAGTAGGTTTTATAGCATTATTATCTTTCACTAGCACCCTATGTGCAAGAAATAAGAATGATGACCAAACAAAAGAAAGGTGAATATTTTTTTTTAAGTGTACATATCTAGTTGTTTCTATTAATGCAACTTTGGAATGTGACCCCTAAGTATAGAAATAATACATTTATTTATCTTCATACATTTCCATAGTTGTTTAATAAATTATATTATTACTGATATCAGAACCTCCACTAGTGTTACTTTCTTCCTATGGTATGTCATCACTTTCATCAACATCTTTACATGATTGTTTTCTTTGTGTCACATCTAGCTTTGGTGTAATTTTTCTTTTTTTTTGGTTCTATTATACTACGGGGCTTCTTTTTTTCATTTTTATTATTTCACTGGGATAGAAAGATTCTGCTGAGATGACCAAGTTCTAATCCTTATCCTCTTTGATCCCTGAGGAATAATGAATGACTAAGGAATAACTTGAAAAATCACCAATAAAAAGTGTCTAAAAGTATAATTTAATTTCTCATTTTCCTGTATTCTCACTTGGGCCAAGTTTGAAATAAAATTTAGAAAAAAAAGAAAAGCATATCTTTCTAAACTCCTGAATCAATCTATGCTTCTACAGATAATTAAATTAGTAAAACCACCAATAACCTTGTGGAAATAGTAAAGATCTAGATAATGTCACTCTCTCCCCTCCCCCTGCCAAAAATCAATGTATGAGGATGAGCACACTAAGTACCTGCTGCAATCACATTGCATTTTTAAACAAAAGTCATCTATCTGTTTACCTAGTTTCAATAGGTTTATCAATCACCCATTTTCTTTATTTTTAGATTTAAAATTCAGCATCCAGTTTAGTTTTTGAAATATAAAACTAGCACTTTCTTTTTTCATTAATAAATAAGTTAAGGTGACTATATAATTCTTTTCTATTGTGAGAATTACTACAAAAATTCTGAAAAATTATTGTTTATCTAAGTAAAACTTTTCCCTATACTGTGAGAATCATGATTCTAAGTGAATATGATTATTTAAATTGCTTGTTAAGAGAGCCAACAAATTGTCAATTGAGAAATTTTGGTAAAATTGGCTAAATTAAAAGACTCCAGAAGACTAGGGAAAAATTATAAGGGATTCCCACAGAAAATAATTGGAAAGTGGTTCAGGAACTGTGTTAAAAGTTACCAATATCTGTAATTAATGAAAGTAATGAAAAGTAAATACAAGATATTTTAAAAGAAAATGAAAGTAAATACAACATATTTTAAAGGGAATGAAATACATCAAACATTTTATATGACTTTGTGTGAATACTTAAAAAATACAGAGGTATGGTGAGAGATAACCCATTCATCATACCAATTCAACACAAACACAAGTTAGAAAAGTATACATCAGCAAAATCCGTACATATCTGTGGGATTTTGTGGCCCAATGAGTGCAAAGAGGTGGAATTGCTGCTGGGGTTGGCATCTGAATTAGATGGAGGACTGAATACAACACAGACTGGTACACCCTGCAAACCACTGTTGCACCATGTAAAGGCTCAAGTGATTCTCTGCACTTGGTTCTAATTTTCACAAGTGGTGTCCCTTAAACTTTATGGGTCAACTCAGTGCTGGTTGAGGGCCTATAACCAATTTTACTTCACACATAAAATGATGGCGTTTATGTGACTGTGGTTAAAAGCAGTAGCTTGAACTCATAAGTTTTTGTTTGCTTTCTCTTAACTTCACTGAAAAGATCAAAGAATTAAATCCTCAGGGAAAATATATACATATGAAGAAGGTTACAGTCCCCAAAGATGACACAATTTGGGGGATAGTAAAGTAGATGGATGATAACAACCCTTTCAGAAAGTTAGGAAGAAGTCACAGATAAAGGCAGTAGGAAGCAAGCTGCTTCCTCCTGAAGAAGTTTAGCAAGAATTCAAACTAAAGGCACGCGATGCGTCTGACGGTTAAGTCCGCTGACTAACCCTTATCAAAGGAGAGAACACTTGGTTCCTTTTCAACCTAGCAGCAGTCAGGAAGCCTTCCTCCCCCAACACTGGCAGAAAATGAGGACATAACATTCTCGGGAATTTAAATTACAGGACCTTTGGGCTTGGGCACATCAGCACAAAAGAAGTTAGAAAAAGACGTGACCCTCTGAGCATTAAATTATGATAATTCCAGGCCCTCTGCTTGCCTGCTGGGATAGAGGAAGCCAGGGCTACAGTTTCCAAGACACAGCAGATTTCACTCAGGGATAACTGTCACAAGAGTAAGGATTCAAAACATACTAATAATTTGGAGTTTCTTCAACAAAACGACATTGTCTTTGCCTAATCACACTATGATGTGCTTTTTAGCAATTCTTTTTCTCTATATAAAAGAGCATGAAGTGATCACCCCACCAAATATTAACAAAGCACTCCTAATATAAAGACTGGGACCAAACAATGCGAACAAAAAGACCCTAGAGGAAGAAAAAAAAATGCAATGAAACTTTAAAAAAAATCAAATATTTCATGCATGACACAAAATACTATTAAAAAAAACAATAAACCTCACCACAGTAATGCATACCTTGAGTCCCAGCTTCTTAAAAATCTGAGGTGAGAGCATTGCTTGAGGCCAGGAGTTCAAGGATGTAGTAAGCTAAGATCCTGTTTATAAATAGTCACTACACTTCAGCAGGAGCAACATAGTGAGACCCCTGTCTCTAAATATAAGGATAAAAATAAAAAAACCCAGAAGACAAACAGGGAGACGTTGGACATAAAATACAGCAGAATTTAACCCGGGCTCGGTGGCTCAGCCTGTAATCCTGTGCCTTGGGAGGCTGAGGTGAGTGGATTGCCTGAGCCCGCGGGTTCGAGATCCACCTGGGCAACTTGGTGAGACCTCATCTCTACGATAAATAAAAAAAAATTAGCTGGGTGTGGCAGCGCGCGCCTGTAGTTCCAGCTACTTGGAAGGCTGAGGTGGAAAGATCGCGGTAGTGCAGCAGGTGGAGGCTGCGGTGGCCGGGAGCGGCCACTGCACTCCAGTCTGAGCGACAGTGAGACTCCGACTCAAAATAAAAATAAAAATAAAAATAAAAATAAAAAATACAGCAGAATTTCAAAATTTTGTAGAAAAAGAAAAGGTTAAGGAAGTCTCCTAGAATTAGAAAACAAAGGAGACGATGAGAAGGCAAATTGAAGAGTAAAGATATGAGACAAGATTATTTCATGAGATTAAACATGTAACTAATGGGAATGCTGGAGCAACACACATACACACACACACACACACACACACACACAGCAAGAAGGAAGCTGTCTAAGAAATAAAGAAGAAAGTGAATCAGAACCGAAATATGTGAGTGAAAAGATGGACAAGATATACTAAATTCAGAAGAGATAACATGAAGAGGCCCATACCAAGGGATTTGAAGGGGGAACATCTTCTCTGGAAAAGCAACACTGAATTTACTGAACTATTTGGAGTAGCCACTGGAGGTTTGTGAACCTAGCAGAATTCAGTTGCCTGTAGGCAGGTACAGCACAAAAGGATAAGCTGTGACTTTGTGGACTTTGTGGATTGTGTTTTATCAGCTGAGGGCATGAGATACAAAGGCAAGCGGCATGAAGAAATCTGGAAGGGAGCTCTATATAAATTATGAAATTCAAGTTGTATATCAATGCATGCTGTTTCAGGAAGGTGTTGAGGCCTTGGGGGAGGGCTAAGCCTCCTTGAGACTGAAAGAATGAATGCTGAGGATTATGGAGCAAATGCACATGAAGTGATGGCCTGTGAGTAGGAGATTAAGACATATTTTTTTCTTTTATTGACAAAACAAGACACACAAACGAAAGGAAACACTTTCCTGCGATGTCATAGCAGTATGAAATTTCAGAACCCAAGAAATTTTAAAAATCCCAAAATCTTGAGACGGGAAAAAACTACAACTCTATTGACATAGACTTTCCAATGGCAATGCTGAAAGTCAAACCAACATTGGAACAAAATTTTTAAGATAATGAAGGGAAATTACTTCCAATCAAGAAATTGATTACCACTTAAATTTCATTTTGAGTAAAAACATTTGCAAACCTATACAAATCTCCAAAAATGTATATCTCAAGAAAGTTTTTCACAAGCTGTTGAAGATGGTTACCCTTGCCCTCCCTGCCGCTGCTGCCCAGTGGTGTAAACCAAGCATGGTGTTCAGAAAGGAGATGTAGAACACACAAGAGGGATGATGGATATGCCCAGGAGGATGGTGAAAGGAAGATTAAGGAGAGACCAAGGTGGCAGTTTTAGGGAGTTTCCTAGTTTAAAAGAATGGCTAGTTCCAGGAAAAAAATCAATTAATCAATTAATTATTTGAAAATATTTAAATAATTCTTTTTTGTCTCAGATTAAAACATTAAAAATAATTAAAGAAAAACATAAGATGGTTATTCACCACAAATTAAAAAATATGTAGAACCATAATTATGGTATATTATTTGCCAAAACTGTGAAATAGTCATATATCATAACGACTGCCTTATCACCCACAATAAACAGGATATAACTCTGAGCATAGAAAGAATGACGTGTGTGTGTGTGTGTGTGTGTGTATGTGTTGCAGTAACTTAAGTGTATAAAAGAGCCAAAACTTTAACTTGAAAATTGAGAAGACAATAGAATATATTTGAAACTGAAAAATGTTATGTAGAAATATGGACATAAATAACAAGAAAAATAGTCAACAATATCTGGAAATATATGCTCTAGGGATCAGCTGGAAGGAAACAGCCAGAAGAGGAGAGTTTTCTGTTAGGAGATAAATAGTGCAATCTGACTTTTTAGATTTGTTTATGTATTATATTAAACTTCATATCTGATTTAAATGTTTTTATTTTAAAATAAATTAAGGACAGTCATTTTATAAGTAAAGCTATTTAATCCTTTTTTATGAATTTTTATTTGAAATTTAAATAAGAAGCAAGCTTGTTTCATCACTTTTACTCATTCATTTATGTCATTTCTAAGAGCACGAGAGAGTGAAATAGAATTTCTTTAACTTTCTAGAAATGTAAATTCACCTAATACCAAAGTATGTTAAACGGCCAATGTCATTATAACAAGGAAGCTTGTTATTAATCATAAGACTAGGGTTCTGCAGTTATGAGAAATGAACTTCTCTACAAGTAATTATTAACTGTTAAATCCTAGATGTCAGCTGCAAGGGAGAGAGAATGCAGGTGCCATAAATAGCACAATTCTATGATTTCTCATTTAACCTATGAGCCGCACATTTCCTGTGATCAACTGCCTATGGAAAAGACCAGGCTAAAAATTTCATTTAAAATAAATGGCATTTTCCAGATGGCTTTCAATGCGAGTAAGGCAATGTGGGCATGGGACTCATTAGCATTGAGAGAAAAGTCAAGGAAAGAGGAAACAGAACAAAACAAAACAGAAAAGATGAGCAAACTGATCTAAAGTTATATAAATAAATAGCAGTATTTCTAAACTCTCATGCCTTAATATTTTCCACTTTAAAAAATCTTTCTTACAAAAGCTTGATACAGAAGATAAAAAATAAAGTACAGATTTTAAAAGCTGTTCAATAAAGATAGAAATAATTCTATACATGGTGTGAGTTATTTTAGTTCTTAAACATTTCATTCATTTTGAGACTTTTCTAGTGTGTATTACATATAACATTAGTAATTTCACTATCAAGTCATGAGCTATTTTAATAGACTGTGTGATAGGTTAGACATACATTTAGACAATAATTTTTAATACTTTCAACTTGTAATTTGAAATTGTTTTATATTTGCAATATTGCCTTCTCAATGCCAATTAATTTTAATTTCCCATAACTAAGCAGATCATTTGGGGTCTCTATACAAATGAAATTCGCTTTACCCAATTATAGAGAATGTTACTGAATTTGTTTCTCTATTAAGTTTAGCTTGATCAAATACATTGCTAATGGCACAAGCCAATGCTATTTTTAATAGACATCCCACTGTGTGCATAATTCTAACTTAGATTTTCTAAGTCTAACAAAGTAAGGTGACAAAAAATTAAAGTTAAAGAAAAGAAAAGGCTCTATTGTAGTGAGATGTGGTAGTAGGTAAGAAAGCTTTATGAAGTGGTATTTTAGCAATATCCTGGAGGCTGGACAGAACCTGACAAGTGAGGAGAAGGGAGGTTATTTAGACAGCCAAAGAAATGTGTCAGGAAAGCTAAAGTTATATGGGGAACCTGATAGACTTGGATAGCTGGGGGAAATTTTTTTTATATATATAATATTTTTTATTGTGATATTGAGGGGTACAGTTAAGGGTTAGGTACACAAATATGTCTCGTTCAGGCACCCTTGTTGATAAGAAGCATCCCCCCATCCCCAGACAGGTATTTACTGCCATTAATC
>CAUYQG010293502.1:0-13593 GCA_963574415.1 Tarsius wallacei | reverse complement strand
CCCGGCCACCGCAGCCTCGACCTGCTGGGCTCCGGCGATCCTTCCGCCTCAGCCTTCCAAGAAGCTGGAACTACAGGTGTGCGCTACCACGCCCGGCTAATTTTTGATTTATTGTAGAGACGAGGTCTCGCCAAGTTGCCCAGGTGGGTCTCGAACCCGCGGGCTCAGGCAATCCACTCACCTCAGCCTCCCAAGGCGTGGGATTACAGGCTGAGCCACCGAGCCTGGCTCATTTTGTTTCCTATAGATGGTTCCTGACATGCTAAGGAAGATAGGACAGTCAACGATCTTGACATCTCCTTCCATCAGGCCTCCTCAGAGGAGTAGTGATAGCTTTTATTGTTTTCATTCTTACGGAATTACCTACCTTTCCTTTCATAAAACGGTTTTCATATGTCCCCAAATTACTTTCAAGCCTCAGTGGGCCTGATTTACTCAGTGTCATCTGGGCAGAGATGAGCCTTCCAATAATCAAAAAGTATTCAACTATAGTGAGCAAATAAAATTACATTACGAAAAAAAGAGGTTGTCATAATGTACCAAAGCATGGAGTTGTTTTATGTAAACTTGGAACCATAGCCATATCCAACCTCAGTAGATAAATCAAATTGGCCTGGGGCGCTAATAAAGAGACAGGATGGCCATGTCAAAGCCGGTTCACGAGCGCAGAAGGCATGCCCAGAATGGTGCAGGAAGCAGGCGGGAGGTGGAGACCACATATTGTGTTTTTAATGGAGTATAGAAAATTCCCACTCACATGCAATGAATATTTTAAATAGATAGGTTTATAATAAATTATTGCTCAGTTCTATTCGACTGTAAAACTTAATTATTTATTCCAATTAAGAGGGAATATGCTTCAAGCCCCTTGTTGACTGACACTGGTGATTTCTCTGTTATTTTCTCCCTTAGAGAACCTTTCTGGGATTGGGAGTGGTCTCACTTTTCTCCCCTGTTCCCTCTGGATGGAATCTTTCTCTACATATCAGCTGGAATCTTTCTCTACTTAGAAAGACTAGTCAATGTGAGGAACCCAAAGACGTTTGGGAGTTTAGCAGTTTCATTAACATGAGATGGATACATTGTATTAGCAACGTCTCTCACAAAGTTTTTGCTAGCTATTTTGTCTACGTAGGGTATGGGAGTTTACTCAATATCAAAAGCCTCCTGTAATACTGGAGTGCTGTTGTTTGTATGTGCCTTCCCCTCCTAAGCTCCCATATTTTAATCACTTCCCAAGTTCGGTGCTTCTCCAATTTTGTGTGTTAAAACATGAGAGCCAGGCCTTGTCCTACCTCAGTGACACTGCTTTCTTTCTGAGCTCCCCAGGCCATTCTGAGATATGCTAAGTTTCATATGTCTGTAACACCGTGCTTTGTTATTTTATGATAACTCCTTTTGTCTCCATAGTGTAATTATTTACTCTATAGTAAACCATTTTTTACCTCACTGTAGTGATGGTCGGAAGCTATGAGCTATCAGACCCTCTGTCTGCAAAGCTCCATGACAAACACTTAGGTAAATACTCATCGTGTCAATTCATGCTGAGCGCTTCTTGGCTAGCAACTTCATGTGTTCACTGTTATGCTTTGAAGAATATGCTATTGTACCATGATTAAAAACAGTCAGTAAACCATGAATACCAAGAGAATAATGGCGAGAGGTATATAAGTTTGCATTGTGGGGCACCAGCAATTTATTTTTGAGAGAGCCTGATTAAATGCATCTCTGTGGATTGCCATGGTTTATGGAAGAAGCGAGGTGATGATTTGTGTTGGAGTTTTAATAAGTTTAGAGTTGGAAATTTATTCTGCTTTCAGTTCCTTCCTGTTGGCTGATTGTTAATGACCAAGGTACTTAATCAGAGAAACTATCATGAGAGATCTAATAAGAATACTATGAAACAACTTCAGAGCTGGTTGTATTTTCTTATGAAAGAGATAATAGCAGCTCAGATTAGACAAGGCCTTGCCTTCAAGGAGGTTTCAGTCCAGAAGAGCATAGAATTCATCGCGGTGCTTTTGTTTTTTTGTGTTTTGAGTGTGATGTTGTTTTTCTTTTAGGTAAAGATTCAGTGCAAATTGAAACCTCCCCCTAGGCATGTTTTAAAATCCCCTATATTTTTGCCCCTAAAGTGTAAATCATAGTACTGCAGTATGTATTGTTCTCCTTCATATCTTGGGATATTCCTGTTTAAATAAATACCCGATTGTAGGCAAATATTTTTATTGCCAAGAGAATGAACGTTGTAAATTAGTCAGCTACTTGGTATTCAGAGTGCTTTAAAGTGAATTAACCACATGGCTGTCGATAAAATGCCATGATACCTCAATCTCTTTATGATTTTAGTGGAACGAACACTCCACCACATCCTCAAGGGTCTGCTGAAATGAATAAAAACCACTGGGGAGAACTTTGCAAAAAGAAATAATACTTTGAGTGGAAGAGCATGGATTTCACATTGTTAGATCCCAGAAAACTATAACCTATGTGTTAAAGTTTATGCTTTCAGTTAGTTAGGATCTTGGCTTTTCAACTCTCTTTGTGTAAGATTTTTTATTTTGCCTGATAAATACATTACATCAATTTTGTAATCTGAATGTCAGTTCAGTTAGTAGCCAAAGGGAAGGGATCATCCTTGCATTTTATGTCTTTAACAGTGAAATCCATTTCACGATGGTTTATTCAACAAATGTTTGTTTCCCCAACCACTCTCCAAGCTTTGATAGAAAAAAGTCTATAAGAATTGAAAAGATAAAATTCAAAATTTTATTTTTTTTTTAAAGTTGTGGCCAGGATCGGTGGCTCAGGCTGTAATTCCAGCATTTTGGGAGGCCAAAGTGAGTGGATTGCCTGAGCCCATGGGTTCGAGACCATCCCAGGCAACTTGGCAAGACCTCATGTCTACAATAAACAAAAAATTAGCCAGGCATGGTAGCACACCTATAGTTCCAGCTCCTTGGAAAGCTGAGGCAGAAGACTCGCCAGAGACCAGCAGGTCAATGCTGGGATGGCCATGAGTGTTCCACTGCACTCCAGCCTAAATGAGGGTATGAGACTCAAAAAAAAAAAGGTGGTGTGCATACAGAGGCAAAATATTATAACAATTTGTAGAAAACAGACGTCAGATGCAGGGGGAGGAAGTTAGATGACTCAAGGCTGATGAAGTTGCAGCCAACCCAATTTCCCTGAGGATACTCTCCAGAGGTGGGCATTGCATGTATCAATTTGTAATTCCCAAATTGCTGTGGGACCTGGGAAACCATTCTGGAACAAAGGCTTCAGAGGTTTGTGATATTCCGGCTAGTTAGGTAAGCTGTCGCCTGGAGCAGTGTGGTCTCTGATCAGCTACAGTGGCATCACCTGGGAACTTATTAAAAATGCAAGTTGTTAGGTTCTACCCAGACCTGATGAATCAAAGACTCTTCTACAAGTGGAGCCCAGCAATCTGTGTTTGAGCAAGCTCCCAAGCGATTCTGATGCACACTCAAGCTTAAGCACCACTGGCCTAGAGCGTGCCCAGATGGGTTGCAGCTGAGGATAGTATTGACCTGCCTGGCAGAATCTTGAAGAAACTTGAGTACCGAGGAAAACCTCAGCGTAGGGAAGAGGGAGAGAAGGAGTGAGAAGGAGAAGGAAATGTCAATGAGTTAATCCAATCGACCATCACTACGTCTGACTTCTCTACTTGCTTTGTGCAGAACATCTGATGATTAAATAGTCATTGCTCCCAAGCTATAAGAGGAAGGATCTTATTTGAAAAAAACTTGAATAGACTGTTTGGAGATTTAGAACAACAAAGTACTCTGTCCTGAGATACTCTCAGCACAACACAAGCCCTTGCTGGCTCACTAAAGCAGAGTTTGATACTGGCTTTCTCCCCAGCCTCCAGAGAGACATAGGTAAATATTTCTATTGGTTTCTACTTAAATGTAAATTTACAACAAGCGATCCCAAGGCATTTCAAGAATTCTTGCAGCATAACAAAGACAAAGCTGAACCACAGAAAAATAAAATAATCCCAAGATAATTTAAAGAAACAAAAAGAATTTTAAAATAAATACTTACTAGTTCTCTTAGAGAAACCTGAGAAAATATTACACATATCCATAAACCATTAATAGGAACTCCAAAAAGAAACAATTGGAGAGCAAAAATAAGCCCTTAAAACTTTTCTGATATATTAGATTAATGAATCTAAAATGTACTACATTTGCTAATTATTAAATTTGTTTATTAAAGATATTTTAGTAGAAATGTTCAAAAATTAAGTCAAGGGTTGGGAAATAGAATAGAGGATGTCCATGTGAGTTGTTCCATTTCAAAAAGAGGGCTGGACTGAGTGGCTCACACCTGCAATCCCTGGACTTTAGGAGTCCGAGGCTAGAGGATGGCCTGAGCCCAGGAGTTCAAGACCAGCCTGGGCAACATAGCAGGATCCCGTCTCTACAATAAATATTTAAAAAATAAAATAAACATCCAGGCATGATGGCATGTGCCTGTCATCCCAGCTACTTGGAAGGCTAAGGAGTAAGGACCACCTGAACCCAGCAGATGGAGGCCACGATGGCTGTGATCATGGCACTGCACTCCAGCCTGTATGACAAAGTGAGACTCCAACTTAAAAAGAAAAAAAAAAAGAGCTAGAAGGAAGGAAAAAATAAGAGGATTAAATCAAGAGTTCTAGTATCTAGCTTCAAGGAATACCAGGAAAAAAAATAGATGAGATGGAGGTGGAGGACATTTTAAAAAATAATTTTTCTGATACATCTTCTAATTGAAAGGACTTGCCAGATTGGGGGCAGAGGAAGAAAGAAAAGATGTACAATAAAACTATTACATGATTTAAGAAAATCTTGTACATTAAATACACATCCAAGGTTATGCAAATGTTTAATGCATAACAGATAGATAAATAAAAGTTTCAGAGAGAAAGACACACAAAATGTACCCAAGCACATCACCATATGACTCCTCAACAAACCGGATCCAAGAAAATGAGAAAGCAATGCTTCTTATTTATTTGGAAACTTCCTTCACCAAGCTGGAACTATTTAAGCATTCAAACTATTGATTACCTGTGAGTATAGAGGAAAGACATTGTCAGATACACAAGGCTCAGAAATTACATATCTCAAGCCTTCTTCTAGAAAGTTACTGGTCGTATCAAGAAGCCAAGAGGAGAAAGCCATTGACTAACAATAAAACCAGGACTAGCATGAGGCTGAGGAACAGTTTCAAAACCTTTTCTTTCCAGTATTTTGATATTTTCCTCAACATGGGATTTTTTATGTTCATTCTGATTTTTTAAACAAACACAGACACATTAAACATTAAAGCAAATTTTATGTTGTACCCCATTGACTTCTGTGCCCACCCTTCTGCCCTGTTCACCTCATGTGAGTCCTGGCCTTGATTAGCATGTGAGTTTCCTTGGCTGCTTTGACAAACTGAGTGGCTTAAAACAACAGTACTTATTCTCTTTCAGCTCTGGATGCCAGGAGTTGAAGGTTAGTCTGGGCAGGGTCATAGCCACTCTAAGGAGGAGAATGCATTCTTTGCCTCTTTCAGCGTCTGTTGGCTTTAGGAGTTACTTGGCTTGTGGTTGCCTCACTCTGGTCTCTGTCTCTGGGGTCACATGGCCTTCTCCTCATCTGGGTGTCTTCTGCTCTATACATCCATCTCAAAACTCCCCCTACCTCTCTCTTATTGGATTTAGAGCCCACCTAGATAATCCAGAATGATCTTTTCAACTCAAGATTTTCGGTAGCATTCACAGGTTCTGGGGATTAGGATGTAGACATACCTTCCGTGTGTGTGCAGAGGAAGGCAATGGTCGGCCCACTATGAGTAGCAAACAGTGAGTGCAAAATAAGATAAAATGGTTCTGGAAGGTTCCAGAAGGACCCCTGTGCCGCTGACATGAAGAGCAACTAGGTCAGACTGGAGCGGAAGAGGATGCAGGAGTCAGACCTCCAAGGAAAAGAGACTTGGTAGGTCTGGTGGGGCGTGTGAGGGAGGAAGTGAGTGAGATTGTGAAGACAAGTCGTTTTTTTAAAGAAGGAAGAAACGTAAATGCTCAGGAAAATTAAAAGCTGGCGCAAAAAGCAAAACTAATGATCGTATACTCCTTGACACAGCAGCAAGCAATATTTATATAATTCGGAAAATGTAAACAGTATTTATTAATTCTGACCTTTTTGAATCAAACTATAAATACTGTGCAAGGCATTATTGAATCTTGAGAAGATAACAATATCTATGACAGAAGGCAGATGGTAAGAAAGAAAAGAGAGCAAAAAAGCAATGGGTAAGGATCGAATTGTCTCTTCTTACTGAATGAAAAAAATCAATGCCATACATGGTGGCTCATACCTATAATCCCAGCACTTCAGGAGGAGGAGGTGAGGGAACTGCTTGAACCCAAGACTTCGAGACAAGTCTAGGCAACATAGAGAGAGCTCAACTCTACAAAAGAAAAAAGATAGCTGGGCATAGTTGTGCATGCCTGTAGTCCCAGCTACTAGGGAGGCAGAGACAGAGGGATCGCCCGAGCCTGGGAGGTTGAGGCTGCTGTGAGCTATGATTATGACACCGCATTCCAGTTTGGGGAACAAGGGGAGACTCCGACTCAAAAACAAACCAAGCCAAAACACCAAGAAGTATTATCTATTGCTGATAGAAGAAAAAATAAGGAGCTACAAGAATTACCCTAATTAAAAATTACATGGTAACCAGTATAGATAATCCAAAGAACACTATCCTGGTAGAAGGGTTTAGTGACAGAAGTGATCTGCATACACATCTATCATAGTAAGGAGTTAATAATAACATCTAAAGTTGAAAGAACAGAAAGCAAACGTTTAGGGATGTGGACGAAACCACAAATAGAATTTCTAAAAGTTCTCCATGGGGACTGAGACTACATATTATCGTTCTAGTTTATAATGTAGGTATGTATATAATGTTATATTCTCCTCTTTGATGCTTTTAACATGTGCATTAGTTGGACACTGTGGCTCACACCTGTAATCTCAGCACCGTGGGAGACTGAGGCAGGATGATTGCTTGAGGCCAGCGTTCAAGACCAGCCTGGTCAACATAGTGAGACCTGTCTTGTGCCACTGCATGCCAACCTGGGCAACAGTGAGGCTCCAACTCAATAAATAAATACATAAATAATATGTACAATAATGCATACATACATAAGTGAACCTGCAACACATTTTCTTCCATTTTATGGTTTGTGAATGGCCTTTCATGGATCTTGGTGTCTTTTTGTTTGTTTGTTTGTTTGTTTGTTTGTTTTTAAGTGAGAGTCTCATTCGCTTGCCCAAACTGGAGTGCAGTAGCATGATCATGGCTACTGCAGCCTTGACCTGCCAGCCTCAGGCAATCCTTCCCCCTCAACCTTCCAAGTAGATGGAAACACAGGCACACTTTACCATGCCCAGTTGATTTTTTTGATTTATTGTAGTGACTAGGTCTCACCAAGTTGCGCAGGCTGGTCTTGAATCCCTGGCTTGGGCAATCCTCTTGCCTCTGCCTCCCAAAGTGATGGGATCATAGGCATGAGCCACCACACCCAACTAACGATGTCTTTTAATGAATAGAATTTTTATATTTTTCTATTAATGTTAATCTTACATTACCTATTTTACTACTTATTAAACTCTGCAGACCATTAATTTTTTTCCAGGCATTCACTAATATGTTAGTATAATGCGATGAGATGAATTAACATTAAAGTTAAGATATTTTAAATACAAACGATTTTTAATTTAGACTCAATAGACATAATATTTTCCCATCAAGTTGTTATAAATATATTCAAAAGCTTCTTCTCCAGGTATGTACTTGCCATACTACATACTGGTAACACAAAGTTTGCAGACTGATAATTTTGAGAGGCACAATTTGAGCAATCGCCTAGTTTTAATTTTTTCTTTCTTTACTTTTTGGTTTTTTTTAATCTTCAGTAATTTTTTCTTCTTTCTTAAGGAATCCTTTCCTACTTCAAGGTTATCAAAGATACTCTGCTTTATTATCTTCTAAAGGTTTTGTCCTTTTATTTTCCACACCGAGGCATCAGATATACATGATGGTTGTATATGGTGGGAGGTAGGGTTTCAATTTTATTTTTCCTCTTACCAACGTTAAATTGTCCCCTGTCCATCAATTGGCAGAATCATCCTTTTCCCATTACTTTTCCGTTCACGTATGGCGTGCTTCAGGGAACAACGTTCTGCATAGAGCTCACCAATCATGTGTCCATCTGAAACTGTAGTGCTAAGATAAGCTGATGATGTTTCCAGAAGCATGTCTTCCCACTTTGGTCATTGTGTCTTGGCTTGTGCTGGTGCTCTGCATCTTTACAAAACTTTGACTTTGATGGTTTCCCCAAGAAACATGCTAAGATTTTAATTGGAATTGGATTCAATTATAAATTTGGGGAGAAAAATTGACATCTTTGTAGTTCTGGGCTTTCCAATCTATGAATATAATTTATTTCTTCATTTATTTGTATCTATTAAACCTCTCTATCACAAAGTGTTGTTAATTAACCAGAGAGGTCTTTCATATATCTCTGTAGACTTATTTCTCAAACATCATATATACTATTGCCTGGTACTTTAAATAGTATTTTAAATTTAATTTTATCTGTTTGTCGTTTATATAGAATTCAATAGACAGGTAGGTAAATAAACAGAACTCAAGGACCTGACTCAATTATTTTTAATTCTAATAACTTACCTTGAAATTCTTTTGAACTTTATAATTTTAAAAGCAATAAAATTCATGGTTTTTTCATTCAACACACACACACACACACAAAAACTTTTTTAATCCAAATTTTTTTTGTCAAAAATATATGGTCTTCAGAGGTATAAGAAAGAAAAGGTAATATATTTTTCTTGCCCAAAGCAAAGTGCATGGCTGAGACCTTTATAGCAAAAGACATAGCAATAAGAAAAAAGTACCCAATGTATTTAATTTAAGTTTTACATGGCATGGGAGTCTTCAGAAATGAGGAAACAGAAGAATGTGATATTTATATTTAGGTTTGGTGAAGAATGTCAGTCATGCAGAAGTGATTGCAGGACAGAACACCCTAGTATAATAGCGATAAACTGGGTGGTCTCGGTAAGGCCTGTCAGCTCAGATTCTTCTGGGTGCCCCTGTGTGATATTCCTTCCCTCCAAGTGTAGGATCCTGTCACATGAAAGCTTTCAGGGAAGAAAGGAAGTTGTTTGGAGAGACTTGTCTGCTTTTGCTGTTTTCTTAATTTCCAAGCTGCCATAGTTGGAGGTAGCATTTCTTATACCCCATCAGAGAAAAATATAAGGAGAGGAGTCCTAGCTGATAGAAAGGTTGGGATTGTAGGAGCAGAAAGTTGTGATTTCTTTCCTCACCCATCATAAGGGTCATGAGTTACACTCCTATAACAAAAGACAGGTTAACAAGAGAAAAACCATAAAACATTCATTTAATCAAAATTTTATATGACACAGGAGACTATCGAAATGAAGGCACAAAGACCCAGGGAAAAAATGTCTATTTTTATGCTTAGGTTTGATGAAAAATGGACAGCGAGGCAGAAGTACAACTGGACAAAGGGGTATGACCTAATGGTAACAGACTGAGGAAAAACCGAGTAAGGCCTATCTGTTGAGATTCTTCTTGGGAGCCTTGTGTTTCGCTCCTTCTCCCTCTAGCATGGGGCAAGACCCCCAGAATGAGAGTCTTGTGACCTCCTTACAGGCAAGATAGGTCAGAGAATTTCCTTACAGCCAGCTATCACACAGAATAGCAAGAGAACATCTAAGTGACCTTCTTGCTTCTGAAGCAAGTGGAAGAAAAAAACTCCAGTCTCCTGTGGTTCATAGGGCTGTGGGGTATCATTTTCTGAGCCCTAATGAGATCCACCAAATGATTCTATCTGACCTTGAATACAAGTCATCATGGAGAGTTGAATTGCATCGTCAATATCCGCTGAACTTCTGCTCTTTACAAACGTCATAGTAACCCCACAGTAACCGCTGTGAGGGGGTCCCTCCTCAGAGGAGCGAACCTTGTATCAGAATGAGTGGAAGGAGTGTCTCTAACATTGCTTGTATGCCAAAGTCACCCATTCCATTGTTCACCATCCATGTTGTCCTATAGGCTGCAGTATTTTTTCCTCCACTATTGAAAATTTTTTCAAAATGTCATGAGAATTTTACCTTACTTTATTTATCTTTTGTGAAGTATACTACACAGCTACAGAGATCTTTGAGAAGAGGACTTTGTCTCTTGAAATGCGGTATTCCATTTAACCTAAGGCATTAAATTTTATGTTTTCATTTTATTACAAAATTCTCTTCAAGTGGAAAGTGATGTTATGCCCATCTATTTATATGTGAAAAGAGCAAAGAAAGCTTATGTTGCTTTGTTGTTTTAAATACTATGAGGGCATATTTTAAAATCTGAATGTTTAAGCGGAGTTGGTTAGTTGAAGAGAATGACATTCTTCATTACTGACTGAGTATACAAGAGGAAATTTCAGCAATAAGAAACATGATATGATTTTTTTTTTGAAGAAAATAATTTCTGAGTGATGAAAAGGACTGTTTTCCCATAAAGTCAGTCAAGGTAAAATACAGTTGAATAGAACAAGGAAAGGAAACAACCCCTTCAGTTAATGCACTTCCAGAGCTAAGCACAAAGGTACTTCCTAAACAAAAGGATCTTTACAAATGAGGGTTCACTTTTGAGAGAGTCTTTTCAACATTCAAAGGTTTGAAATGTAATGAGACTCTCTACAGTCTGTGAGGGAGGGGGATGTTTAGTTTCACCCTTGAAGGCTTCGGTAACACAGATTGACTTGTCGCATCTGCTTTGAACAAGCCTTTCATGATTCTGAGGGAGGTGCTTGCAGTATTGAGTAGTGGGGGGGTTCAACTTTCTAGGTCTTGTTTTCCCCCTCTCTCTCATCACCTACATATTAACCCTTCCCTAAAGCTGCTTCTGATCCTGCACACGCCAGTGGTCCAGGTCTATTCCTGAACTCTCTGCTTCCGTTCTAACTTTTTGAACCAGAACATCACCCTTTTTTGGCCAACTGCTTACATTTACTTTCACGTGTGCAGGCACCAGGATTCTCGGCCTTTCTTCATGCCTGTCTTCCTCCGCTTGTGTTCTCTGCTGTGGTTTACTACTTGCTGACCTCGTGATTGTGACTGATTGGACCTGGACCGATTACTCTCTCCTGCTCAGCTTTATGTGGGCTTCCCTTGCCGTCTTTAAGTTACTGTATGAAAGAAATAAACATTTGCAAAGTTTTAAATTTTATCCCCAGTACTCTGTTATGAGGCATGTAAATTTCAGAACAGTGTAGGGGAATTTATTCCCCGTTGTAAACAATTAATTTTAAAACCTGACATGCACCCAAGAGAATTAAGTGACAGATTTGTCTATGAAGGTAAATCACCCCTGTTTTATTATATCATGTAACACTGTTGAAAGGCCTAAGTGTCTTTGGGCAGATGGTGCCCTGTTAGATACCAGGAAGCTAAGCACAAGAGACCATACTGATTCCTAGTATGTTAGATGTTTCTTAAAATATGTTGCATGACATAATGAAAAACAGACCTATGCTATCAATACTTTCAGAAAGAAAGCATAGTTTTAAACTCCATTTAAGTGAAGAATTGAATAATTACACAAGAAATTCAATTTATGTAAGCTATCAACTGGAATGAGTTAGACAACCTACTTGTTCCTCTTACAACTACTGTTTTAGAAAGTGGTCATACACCTCTTTAAATTCTTTGAGGACGGTAAGCATATGTGTATCCGGAACCCAAAATAATTTATTTTTACTCTGTTTCTACTTTTACAACACAAAGAAAAATTGAAGTACATAGAAATGTTAATACTTTTTTCACAGACGCAGCATAGTTTTAATATTGGTATCCACAGGCATAGACTATGACTTGAGGCCTGGCAACATCCTGAAATTCTTCCTGAATCATTTTGTTTGTTTGTGTAATATTTTAAAGATGTGGGGTACAATTCAGGGTTAGGTATGCAAGTGGTCATCATGCAGGTAAAGTTTGGGCCTCCTTTGGTCCCCACTTAGCTTGATTTGAGATCAGTTACCCTTATGTGTGCCCGCTTCTTCCCCTAGGAGTTTCTCTTTCTTACAGTATTATGGCAAACGTTCAGAGTCTGCTTATGAATGAGAACATGTGGTACTCAATTCTTTGTTTCTGTGATAGATCACTGAGAATTAGTCTAAATCCATTCAAGTTTCTGTGAAGTCCTCAGTTGGTCCTTCTTAATGGCTGCATAATATTCCATTATACATATATACGACATGTTTTTATGCAGTCCAGTTTTGATGGGCAGCATGGTTGAGTCCATGTTTTTGCTATTATGAATAGTGCTGCAATAAACACACATGTGCAGGTATTCTTTTTGTAGAATTATTTGAATTCTTCTGGGTGTATTCCAAGTAGGTAGTAGGCTGGGTCATATGGTCAGTTTCTAGTTCTTTTAGAAATCACCACACTGCTTGAACCAGTTGCATTACCACCAGCAGAGGTTGAACTAGTTTGCATTACCACCAGCGGTGTAGAAGCATTCCATTTTCTCTGCATACTAGTCAGCATCTGTTGTTTTTGATTTATTAATGATGACCATTCTTACTGGGGTTAGGGGGTGTCTCAATGTGGTTTAGTTTGCATTTCTCTGATGATTAGTGAGGTTGAGAACTTTTTCATGTGTCTATTGGCTGCCCATATGTCTACTTCTGAGAAGTGTCTATTCATGTCTTTCGCCCATTTTTTAATATGGCTGGATTTTTTTTCCTTTCAGCACATTTGAGTTCCTTATAGATCCTGGATGTTAGGCCTTTGTCAGATGTACAGTTGGCAAATATTTTTTCCCAGTCTGTGGGCTGTCTCCATGCTCTCTTGATGGTTTCGTTGGCTTTGCAGAAGCGTTTCAGTTTGATGACGTTCTACTTCTCTATCTTTTCTGTTATAGCATTTACATGTGGGCTTTTGATCAGGAATTGGTTGCCTATTCCAGTTACCAAAAGGGTGTCTCCTGCATTTTCTAAGATTCTTATAGTTTGATGTTTTATGTTTATGTCTTTGATCCATTTAGAGTTGATTTTTGTGTATGGTGATACGTAGGGGTCTTGTTTCAATTTTCTGCATGTAGCCAGTTTTCCCAGCACCAATTATTGAATAGTTCTTCTCTCCCCAGTAGTTCTTGGTGATGAGTTGTTGAAGGTGAGTTGGTTGGGAAATTGAGGTTTTGCTTCCCAAATCTCTATCCTGTTCCATTGGTCTATATGCCTGTTCTTGCACCAATACCAGCCTAATTTGATTATTGTAGCCTTATAGTAAAGTTTAATGTCTGGAAATGTGATACCTCCTGCTTTGTTTATTTTGCTAAGGATTATTTTGGCTAATCATGTTTCCATTAAAATTTCTGTATTGTCGTTTCCAGGTCTGAGAAGAATGATGTTGGAAATTTAATGGGTATTGCATTGAATCTGTAGATTGCCTTTGGTAGGATGGACATCTTAAAAATGTTGATTCT
>CAUYQG010293488.1:0-23491 GCA_963574415.1 Tarsius wallacei | reverse complement strand
ACCAGCATCTGTTGTTTTTGTTTTATTAATGATAGACACTCTTACTGAGGTTAGGTGGTATCTCAATGTGATTTTGATTTACATTTCTCTGATTATTAGTGAGGCTGAGCATTTTTTCATGTGTCTGTTGGCTGCTTGTATATTGTCTTTTGAGAAGTATCTATTCATGCCTTTTGCCAATTTTAAATGGGGCTGTTTGTCTTTTTCGTTTCATCACTTTTTTTTTTTTTTGAGTTTGAGCCTCACTCTGTCGCCCAGGCTAGAGTGCAGTGGCATGCTCACGGCCACCCCAGCGTCAACCAGCTGGTCTCTGGCGATCCTTCTACCTCAGCCTTCCAAGTAACCAGAACCACAGGCATCCGCTGCCATGCCTAGCTAATTTTTTATTTATTGCAGAGATGAGTTCTCGCCAAGTTGCCCAGGCTGGTCTCAAATCTGCAGGCTCAGGCAATCCATTTGCCTCAGCCTCCTAAAGTGCTGGGATTACAGGCTGAGCCACCAAGCCCGGTCTCATCACATTTGAGTTCCTTGTAGATCCTGGATATCAGGTCTTTGTCAGATATACAGTTGGCAAATATTTTTACCCACTCTGTGGACTGTTTCCCCACTCTCTTGATGGTTTCATTTGCTTTGCAGAAGCTTTTCAGTTTGATGAGGTCCCACTTGTCTATCTTACCTCTTATGGTATGGGCATCTGGAGTTTTGATCAGGAATTGGTTGCCTATTCCAATTTCCATAAGGGTGTCTCCTGTATTTTCTAAGTTTCTTATAGTTTGAGGTTTTACATGTAGGTCTTTGATCCATTTGGAGTTGAGTTTTGTGTACGGTGGTAGGTAGTGATCCTGTTTCATTCTTCTGCATGTGGCCAGTCAGTTTTTCCAGCACCATTCACTGAATAGGTTCTCCTTTCCCCAGTGGTTGTTGTTGGAGGTTTTGTCAAAGATGAGTTGGTTGAGAAATAGGTTTTGCTTCCGGAATCTCTATTCTGTTCCATTGGTCTATATGCCTGTTCTTGGACCAATACCAGGCTGTTTTGATTATTGTAGCCTTATAGTAAAGTTTAAAGTTTTGGAGTGTGATACCTCCTACTTTGTTTTTTCGCTAAGGATTGTTTTGGCTATTCATGGTCATTTTTGTTTC
Organism: Tarsius wallacei; assembly: GCA_963574415.1. Taxonomy (NCBI): domain Eukaryota; kingdom Metazoa; phylum Chordata; class Mammalia; order Primates; family Tarsiidae; genus Tarsius; species Tarsius wallacei. Next base: position 22,351 of record CAUYQG010293488.1, on the reverse strand, counting down.
CATATGAATTGTTATTTCCAGGTCTTAGAAGAGTGATGTTGTAATTTAATGTGTACTGCATTGAATCTGTAGATTGCCTTGGGTAGGATGGACATCTTAACAATGTTGATTGTTCCAATCCAAAAGCATAGAATATTTTTTCATTTGTTTGTGCCATCTTTAATTTATTTGGGCATTGTTTTGTAGCTTTCATTGTAAAGATCTTTCACTTCTCTGCTTAGGAAGATGTCAAGGTTCTAATACTATGTTTTTCTTGAAAATGATCCTTCTGAGCATTGGGTTATCAGTGAGGAAAAAAACACACAAGAAAAATGTCATCATTTCATGCTTTTCTGGAATTCAAGAGCAGCAATAAAGAGCAGTGAAAACATCTGAAGAAAGAAGATGAGAACAGATGTTGAGGCCAGACACGCATGTCCCAATTCCAGGTCTTCTCTTGTCATGTGACTCTCAGCACTCATTTAACCTCACCGAACCTCAATTCTCTTCTATGGAAATATAGGATTGTTTTGAGAATCAATGGGATAACATGTGAAAAGTACCCACAGCACAAAGAAGACACTCAGTAAAGACAGCAGCTACAAAAGCATCAGCAATGACAATGATGGCAATGGTTGTATTGCTAAGCAAGTCTAGGATCTTGCACATAACCCAGAATCTTATATAGCAGTGTAGAAAGAGCAGACTACCCATGTTCAAATCCCAGCTCTACTACTAAGCTGAATTTCATATTCCTAATTTGTGGAATATGAAGATGAAACAAGTTAATGCTTCTAAAGTACTCAGAGCAGCATCTTGCATACAGTAAATGTCTCCCTCTCTTAAGGCTCTGTAAGTTCAAGCTTTACGATGTCACCTGGCCAGGATTACCAATTTAAAATAAGCATGAAGACTTAAAAGAGGAGAGTATCTCTAGAGTCAGAAAGATTTGAGTTTAGATCTAAGCTCTGAAATGCACTAACTTGTGACATAGAACAAGTTACTCAATGTCTCTGACCCTTGGTTCTTTTCTATGCATTACAAACTCAGGAGATATTTTACTGATGTTTGTAATGTTAGGCATTGTTCTAGGTGAAGATAAAGTGAGGATCATAACACTATTCCTAGATGGTTAGAATGAAATGAGAGAATACATTTCATGGTAGTGTGCTCATCCCAGTGCCTGCCATCGAGCAAGTCCTCAATAAATGGGAGCTATAATTGCACTACCCTACCCAGAAGGCAGATGCTTTCAAAACCAAGCTCTAGAGACCTCTAGCAACCACTGCCTCACCTACAAATTATCCTAACACCAACAGTTTCAACCATCCCATCAAGTTTTGCAGCACAACTACTGTACCACCAGCCATGTCCACAACTGCTCACCAAAGTCTCGAGCAATGAGCTCTCTGTCTATGGTTCTGATTCAGACAAGACATCAGACAAGCTGATGAGCAGGATTGGGAAATAGAGATTCCCTTGATACAACTGTTCCAGAAAAATGTGGACCCCGCCCGTGCTGCAGGCTCTAAACATGAGTTCTTACAGGGCCCATACCCCTCCAGGAAGCAACCTTCAGCTGCCCCATTAAGACACTGTTCTAAGGAGAAAGCAGAAGCTGCCCTGTTCCTTTCTGTAATCAACCCTTGCATCTAAGCATATGGAAGGAGCCCTGGACCCCAAACCCCAAATTCAACACCTTCCACTTTTCCCTGGCTATAGGGACTTAGCCAAGTCACATTTACTTCTCACATGTGCCTCTGTTTCTCATCTGCAAAAAGTAATGACACCTAGTTGCAGGGGCAACTGTGAGAATATGGAAGCTCCATAAACTCTTAAGCTCTGAGTAAATATTGGGCAGATAAAGTTGAGTCTGATGCCCACAGATCCACTTGCAGAGTGAGGTGGAAAGAGCAGAGGCAATCAAGTAAAGGAGATCTGGGTTGGAATCCAGACTCGACCCTTTGTTCCCTTGCTGACCTGGCAATTTGTGTAACCTCTTGGAGCCTAGCTCTGTCTTTAAAATAAGAGTTAAGGGCAACCCCCTTGGGTCCCCTCCCACTGTGGGAGCTTTTCTGTCCTCTCAATAAATCTTGCTTTCAAAAAAATAAAATAATTAAATAAGGATTCACAAAGGTTTATTATGAAGAATAGTGAAATACTTTATTTAATGTAATTTTAAGAATACATTCAACTACTCTTCACATCCTAGTTTATTTAAAAATGAACCCGCTCACCTAGTTATTTTTAAATAAACTGGTCTCTATAACCATTTATTCTTTACCTGTTGGGCACCTCCTCTGTGTACAACACTGCATTAGGCATGAAGGGAATAGACATGTATATGTATACTGCAGGGTCTCTACATATAATCTAGTTAGGAAAATATGACATAAAGTCAAGGTCAAGGAGAGATGCAATTGCTTAATAATGTGAATATTAAACGCAGAGGTTATTGAAGTGGAGTGGGGGAAGTGGTTGTCACTTTTTACCTTATGTACTTCTGTATCATTTGGATTTCCAAAAAGCATGTATTATTTTTGCAAACAAACAAGAGAAAGAGAAAATAAGAAATAAGAGAAAAAGACCTCAGAGATGGGAATCATCCTTTAAAAGCTCTTACAATGAATATAGTCATAAAACATCAACTGTACACCTTTGTGCCGAGCACTGTATTACACCCTGGGATCGAGGACTGAATCACCCCCTGCTCCGAAGGAAATTACAGTCTATTGGGAGAGACAAATACTTGAAGACTTGTGACACAGTGCTTCAAGAGAAGTGTGTCAGGAGTGCTAAGGGAACACAAGATTATGGAGAGGAAGGGACCTCTGAGTGATGTCATTTTTTAAGTGAATCCTAGTGGATGAGTACAGCTCACGAGACAAAGGAATAGGAATGTATTTTTTTAGACGCAGGGAGAAATAGCTTCTGCAAAAGTACAAAAGGCATGTGTGTGATGCGCCAGTGTGAGTGTATGGGTAGTATGCATGGGTATGTGTGTGTGAGAGTGTTGTTGTGTGTAAGTATGTATAGGTATGCAGGTGTGAGTGTCATAGTGTGTGTATATGTGTGTGTGGGTATGCATAATGCTATGTATATGTGTGTGATGGTGTATCTGATACAGTGTATATGTGGAGGAGTGTGTGTGTGTGTGTGTGTGTGTGACGCCGTGTGCATGTGAGTTACACTGTTTCCCGCAGAGAAAGTATGTGTAGGTGTGTGGGTGTCATGTATTATGTGCACGTGTGAGGTTGAGTGTGATGCTTTGTACATGTGTGTGAGGGTATGTGTCAGTGTGTAGGTGTGGGGGTGTGAGGATAGTGCGTGTGTGTATGTGTGGGGGAGTTTGATGCTGTGTGTATGTATGTGAAAGTATGTATATATATATATATATGTGTAAGTGTGTAGGTGTGTGGATGTGAGTGTAGTATGTGTATGTGTGAGAGTGTCTACATTAATAATATGTGTAAATGTATGTGTAGGTGTGTTATGTGAATGTGGCACATATATTAAGGTGTGTGCAGTGCTGTGTGCATGTGTGTGAAGGTATCTGTGTTTAAGTATGTGTGACTGTATGTGTGTGGTGTGAATTCAGTCTGCATGTGTATATGTATGCGAGGATGTGTGATGTTATATGTGTATGAGGTGTGTGTGATGCTGTGTGCATGTGTGTGAGGGTATATGTGTGTATGTGCATAAATGTGTAAGGGTGTGGGTGCGAGGGTTGTGTGTATGTATGTAAGTGTGTATGGGTGTGGCTATGAGGGTAACGTATGTGTGCATGTGAGAGGGGATGTATGTGTGTAAGTATGAGGGTGTGTAGGTGTGAGGGTAGTATGTGCATATGTGTGAGATGTGTGTGATGCTGTGTCCGTGTGTGAGAGTGTGTGGATGTGTGTAGGTATGGGAGTGTGAGGGTAGTGTGTGTGTGTGTATATATATGAGGTGTGATGCTGTGTGCATATGTCAGAATATGTGTGTGTATTGTGGGGGAGTGTGGGTGATGTTGTGTGTGTGTTGTGTGTCACAAGCACATCAAAAGGGGGCAAAAAGGCCAGGTGGTGAAAGACCTTGAAGTCTGTGGTTCAGAATTTAAACACCATGCTTTAGGCAATAAGGAGTACTTTGTGTTTTTGATCTGGGAGTAACATGATCAATGTCATATTTTAGAAAGATCGTGTCACACCTGTGGAAGGGCCCACACTGAGGGGCTGGGAAGCAAGCATGGAGGCTCTGAGGATGGCCCACAATGGAGACAAGGAGGCTGGAGAAGAGAAAATGGATTGGAATCATTTTTCCACCATTACGAGTTCTGGGTGGCACATGAGGGTGTTTACTGTACTTCATTTCTCTTCTCCCCCCTCGAAGTTCAATCAATAAATATTGCACATTTTAAAAACTTGCCTGTTCTATGGAAGACAGATCTAAAAACAAAGGAACGCAGTTGTTCTGTGACCCAGCCTGTCCAAATGGAGCGCCCAACTTGGCAAGAGCATCTGCTAAGCAAACAGACCCCCTCCCAGGCCTCACCCCACACCCACAACTGGAATCCCCAGTCGAGAAGACACAGAGACAGAGGTAATGGCTTTTTGTGGTGCAGTGTGTGCTTCATAAGTACTTGTCTGTGTCAAAGCCTAGTTCCAGGGGGCCACATATATCTGGAGTCAGTCTTGCATGGTTTAGGGTGTTCCCTTTACATTTTTTCAAGCCCCATGATAAGACGAGTCTCACTTCAACGGGCACTGCCCTCTCCCTCCTAGTACCAGGACTTCCCTCCCCTTCCTGTGCCTCTTCTCCTCTCTAGTTCTCTGTCTCTCCTCCCTCCTTCCCACTGTCTGGCTGTATTTGAAGTCTTAAGCTGTCTCTGTCTCTCCCATGTCTCTTACTACTCTGCCAGCAGCCCCGCCTCTTGCTCTTTTCCCCTTTCTCTTTCCTCTCTCTTCCCTCCCCTTTCCACAAATCCCTTTCCACTATATAAAACACATTCAGTTTTAGGGAAAAAAGCAAAACCTTTGCTAAGCCAAGAGTCTGAATGACAAATGTGACCACTGTAAGGCAACTAGCTGAGTCCAGCTTCAAGGGAAAAAAAAATCTTGTCAAAGAGAGTGCTGAATGGTGGTCCTTGGTTTTGAGGAAGAAGGCGGGGCAGTGAAGCCTATGGTTCCCAGTTGTCTCTGGACACCAGTATCACTAGGCAATTTTCCAGCTGGGAAATTCCTATTTGCTAATAAGCTCCAGCCAGCTCCCACCCCTTTCCACTAGGAGCGAGGTGGCACCGCTGCTGTCACATTGCACTGCTCAGCTACTCCTCGGGCTCAGCTCAGAGAAAAAGAAAAAACACAGAATTCAAAACCAGCTGATTTCAGAACCAGCTAATGTCAGCACTGCAGGGGATTTCAGAGACCTCCTGGTCCAACCCCGCCAAGTGGAGAGACTGGAGCCCCAGGTTGCTAAATGCCAGAGAGAGACGTTAGTAGAAAACCCAGACCTAGGACCTGTTGCAAAAAATCCCTCAGCCCTAGCAACATCTCTAGGTTTTCTCCTTCTGAACAGAAATCTACTATCTGGCTTCCAGATGTATAAACAGATAGAAGCAGCTTAAGACAGAGACAGAAAGGGGTTAAATGCACATGGTCCATGTTTGAAACCCACTGCGTGCTCCCGCAAGGAGGATTCTAGCAGGGAGGTGTGTTGAAGATGGGGCTGCAGTGGTAGAGGGCTCTAAGCTCTGAAGACCTTTTTAATATGGCTGTATTGTAATACTGCAGTGCCAAACCCCGCCAGTCATTCCGAAAAGAAAAAGGAAGCCCCGCTCCTTCGCCGCAGAACTTCCCAGCCCTGGAAACGGATGGTCTCCCTTTTGCACCCGTTTAATAACCGCTTTATTTAACACCATCAGGGGAAACAGGCGTCCTCGGAAGGCACACTACGGAACCTCGGTCTGCAGCCACGCTCGATTCCTTGGACGTGAAACTAAAATGCATTCATCTGAACTCAGCTTCCCAACGCAACAGCAAAACCACTGCGAGGCGACTCACAGGCGAGAGTCCGTCCGAGAGAGACGAGAGGAGGGGGTCTGCACGCCAAGGGACACACCTTTTCTGAGCTGTTCCAAACGTGCTTCCTGCAAAGTCCACCCAGACTGCGCTGCCAAGGCTTAATTTTCTCGGCAAAAACTGACACACACACACACACACACTCACTCACACATGTACACACATACACACCCCTACTGCACCCCCCACAATCTCCGCCGCCACCACACATTTGAATCTTTTTAATCTTAAATTCCCAGAAATTCCCTGATCAGCCCTATCTTTTCAGAACAGCCCCTCCACCTGGGCTTGATTCCCACCTCATCTTCAGCGAAAGCCCAGAGAGTCGGGCATAATTATTTTCCTACAAGGTTATGCCTAATTGGCCACTAACCTAATTGATTAATCATCTCATTTTTTTCAAGGCAGCATCAAAGAGCCAAGCTGAGGGGGGCAAAGAGAAAACATGCGTCCCGATGGCGCAAGGGATAAAATTACAGACGGGGGAAAGACCCCTCCCCACCCCCACTCCCCCACCCCGGCCACCTCGCATGCTTCTGGATGCAGAAGTGGACAGAAAAAGAAAAGAAAACGCAGAATGAGCGGGGACATGCACGAGACCACGGAAGGACTGAACCGGCAGCCTCTGAGCTGCCCAGCCAAGCCTGAGTCCGCCGCCGACGCGGATGAAGTTGTTTCCCCCGGGCCGGGAATGGTTAAATGGCTGCGCGTCAAGCCGGCCTCGGCTGGGGTGGCTGAGAGCGAAACCACCGGTCCCCGTCTCGAGCGAGTCCGCTCGGGGGTCCCCGGGGTCGCCCCGGCGCTCCGGTCACAACTTGCGCGGTGTGTGCGGCGGCCCTCGCCCGCGCCTTCGCGCGCCACCCAAAACTTTGCGCACACCGCAGCCGCCGCCTGCCCGCTTCCCGCGGCGAGACGCGCGCCGCCAAGTGCCGCGGGCCGCCCTCAGCAGCCGCCGCTGCCCGGCTCGGGGCTCCAGACTTTTCCCCGCCGCCTCCAGTTCCCACCCAGGGGGCTCCCTCGCGGCTGCGGGAGCGCGGCGCCCGCCCCGCGGTGGGCAGTGCGGGCGCAGCGCCGCAGACCGCCTCCTCGCCGGGTCCCGGCAGCGCCCACGGGACAGACGGGCCCCCGCGCCCGCCCTCGCCCGGACGCGCCCACCCGGGTCTCCCACGCCGCGGCGGGTGGGCGCAACACCTTCCCCTACCTTCCAGCCGCCGAGGACCACACTCTCCGCTCAGCCCTCTCGACTCATCCTCTGGCTGCCGGAGAGGGCAGGCGGGCTCCGCTTTTGTTCCCCGGGGCGGGCAGGTCCGTGTGGGGCCAGCGCGTGGAGGAGATGCCGCCGAGCTGGGTATCCCGAAGAGGGGATGCTCACTCCCAGCAGCTCCGCTGGCAGCGGTAGCGGCGATGGCAGCAAAGGCAGTGGCAGCAGCAACAGCAGTAGAGATAGTGCCGGCTCTCTGCAGGCCACATCTTTCATACCTTATACATCACTACCGCATTCCCCCGAATAGGGGAGCCCCTCAGCATTTCGCCACCTAGCGCAGAATGCCGGAGCCCGCAGCAGTCGCTTGCCCTGACCTGGCCAGGATGGGAGCTCCTAGGAGAGAAGGACCCCGGCACACACCCATTCACAGGCTCCCTCCTCGCCGCAGCCACTGGGAGACCTGCAACTTGCATCTATTCTGCCGTCCTCGCCTTCTGCTGTTTTCAGTGTGTGCTCCTCTGGGAGGGCTACACTTCAGGTCAAGCAATAGTGATTTACTAGGAAGAGAGGCTGCGAGCTGCCTCTGGGGTCTTGGCCTGCACGTGCTTTTACACAGCCTCCTCCTCCTTGGGGATCTTCACACAAGCAAGATTTTGCTGCAGAAGACACACACTCTCCTGCATGTTCACAAACCCCTGAGACGCATTTCTGCACAACCCACAATCAAAATTGTGAGCAATGGAGCAGACAGACCAGGATTCCAGCTGCAGCTGTGTGACCTTAGCAAATTGCCAAACGATTGAGCTTCCATTGCTTCATCTACAAAATGGGAATCTTATCACATGTTTCACAGAATTGTTGTTAGAATCACATGAGATAAGCACGGAGCTTGACACATGGTAAGTGATAGCAAATGACAGCTTTCCTTCCTTCACCCAATGCAGACCTACCTTTCCTGGGATAATTACATACCAGTATCAATTCACTCATCAATAAATGGTTTTTGTGTGTGCACACTCATACGTGTGTGTATGTGTGTGTTTACTATGTGCTGACCTCTATTTTATAGAATAGGGTAGAACTTTCAAAAAGACAGACAAGCAATTCTTATTCTCTTAGAACTTACTCTCTAGTAAGACATAGAAAATAAACAAGTAACATTTGGATAGTAATAGTCACTATTGACCAAGATTTACATAGATGGTGACATGTGATAGGAAATGACTGGGATGGGACATCAGACTGAGCAGTTGGGAAAGGGCCCTCTGAAGACATGACAAGTAGCCTGAGATCTGTAGGATAAAAAGCCAGTTGTTAGTAGTACAGGGAACAAAGCAAGTGCAAAGGCCCTGACGCAGGATGAGCTGAATGTGTTTGAGGAGCAAAAGGAAGTGTGACTGGGATGTAGCAAGAGTGGTAAGTTGGTATGATGAGATGAGACAGAGAGGTCCCAGAGAAAAGTTGGCCTTATAGGGGGAATTATTTGATTCTAAGTTTGAAGTTTTGGAGTTAAGTAAGGATGCGGTGGTTACAGGACTGGAGATGGTGTGATTTTTCCATTTGTAAAGCTCACTTCAGCTGCTGTACAGAGAATGGACTGGAGGGGGTATGGAAGGAAGTAGAGGAACCAATCAGAGTCTCCCATGATGCTGAATTGAAGTCTCTCTCCAGTCTCTGGCCCCCACAGCCACAGCTGCCTCTCCTCTTCCACTAGGTCTGCTAAAATGAAAGGCCACTAGACCCAGGGATACTGGATATGAGTTTCTTCTACCACCTCTGAGCAACCTTGTCCTCAGCTGGAAAACATAAGTGATAATATATATATTCTCATAAAATTATTGTGAGGATGAAGTGAGAAAAGGAAGGCACCCAAGATGCTAAATTATCACTGATTTTATCTTCACCATCCCCCCACTTTTAGGTCCCCCAGAAGCCGCTAGAGTGATACTACAAACCCTCTGTCCTATCCAGGGCTGGGCAGAGGTAACCACTGAGTACAAGATTAGCCTCTCTTCGCATCTGAGAATGCTTGCATTTGTAATGCCAGCCCCTGAACCCATCTGTCATCTTCTCAAGCAGGAAACAGATTTTCATTTTGTTTAGGTCCTTTTGATTTTTTTTTTCTGTCTGCCACCCTCATCTAGCTTGAAGCATGCAGGACATCGTCATATGAAGCACTCGAGGTATAAAAATAGAAAGAAAAACAAGGCTGGGGGGGGGTGGGATGTGTAGAGCCAGAGATGACAGGAAAGGAAAACAGACAGTCCTTTCTCTCTTAGCAACAGGAGGAAAGGTTCTCAGTTGAGACACATGATAATTCTCTTACATCTGTGTAGTGTAACATACTCCAGAGACCTTTGGAACCCTTTCCCCCTCTGATACTGCAGAAACCCAATGAGGTGAAATAGGCATAATTAGGTATTGTCTTCCTTAGATAAGGAGGCTGAACCTCAGACAGGTGAGGTGCAAAGCTGAGACTTAGATTCAGGTGCTTTTGACTTTCTGCCTCCTCATGCCTTAATGCTTCAAATGACCACAGTCCTAATAATATGCCTAGCTCCTGGGACCCTAAAGCATTTATCCAATTGAGATCCAGAACTGTGGATGTCCAAGACAGTCAACTCATCCCCTTGCGCCCAACTCAGTGTACTGCTCTCCTCTCCATCTTTCTCCAACCCAGTTTCTTGAAGTCCAAAACTGGTGCACTGAAGTCCAAATAATGGTCTTGAATGTTACATGGTTGTAGAAACTGACTTATGTCTCACTACTGCTGGATTGGAAATCAGGGAAAGAACAGATGTTAATGGATGTGTCTTTGGAATACCGCATGGGGATCAGAGAGAACATGAGGCCTGGTTTTGAATTTCTGCTCTGTTGGGTATTGTGTGTTTTTGAGCAAGTTATGACCCTCTCTAAGTTTTAATTATCTCACCTGAAAATAGAGTCAATATCTGCCCCCAGGAGTCGTGAAGACTGAAGGAGATACTATAAAGTTTCACTCAGTATCTATACAACTTAAATATTAGTATCCTTTTATTCTTCCTTTTCATCCCCACCACTGCTGGTGGCTGGTTAACAACAGACCTCCAGGGAAAAACAAAGCCCTGATTCATGGCATACGTAAATTTCCTTGGTGTAAATATTCTCACCATGCCTGACTTCATGTTACCAAAATTATGTCACTGAATGTGGAATTAAAAAGTGATGTGCATGGTCAGTTTTAGTAAGCCTGTACTAGTTGAACCAGCACACCATTGTCCAGTATTTGTAAAAATCAGCCTCAAATGGTTTGGCTGCACTTTACAGTTTAGAAAGCCTTTTTATTTTAGATCATCTCCTATGATATTCACAAGAATCCTTGAAGGAAAACACCATCCCAGAGAGATTGAGTGATTTGTTCAGAGACAGGCAGCTAGTAAGTCAGAGTCAAAACTCAATCCTGGCCTTCTGGCTCCACATTCAGGGATCCTTCCACCCTATGTACATTCGTTACCTATGTAATCACTGCACAAGCCCTGAAGATGTCTTTCTCTTTCAGGGCAAAGTTACATGACTTGAGCTTCTGTTTTTCAATCTGACAGGCAAGAATAGTAACCCAACCCTGTCTTCTCAAGTGCCACAGGAATCAAGTGAGATAATGCAGATGGAAGTACTTTACAAAGCATAAACACTTTACAAAGACAAAGACAAAACTATAAATAGTATAGGTAGTCGCTGGAGGAAAAATATGGGAGTAACAAATCCCAAGCCCTGGAGGAACTTGTAAACTACAGAGGAAACAGAACCACCCAGAACACACTCACTTCAGGTCCACACTCAAAGGAAAACGTGAAACAAGAATCACAGTCAGTTACCCTTTAAATGTTTATCAGTACAAAACCAAGTGGAAATGTGAAGCATAATACAATGTAATTGTAATTACAGGCAAAGACAGAGTCGTTCTTCAGAAACTTTGTTGCTTTTCTTTCTGGCTGTCTATAGAAATAAGGTCGTTTCTATTACGCAGCCTTAAAGTAGGACAAAATTATGAACTTCGCAACAACTTGGATGGACTTAAAGTCTATAGTACTGAGTGATCTATCACAGAAACAAAGAATTGAGTACCACGTATTCTCAGTCATAAGCAGACCTTGAACAATTATCATAATACTATAAGAAAGGGATTGGCAGTAGTGGGAAACTGCAGAGAAGGGGGCACACCTCATCAACAAGGGTGCCTGCATAATGAACATTTTTATACCTAACCCTGAATTGCACCCCATGTCTTCAAAATAAAAAATTAAAAAGAAAAATAAATAAGATCATTTCTTACTCCAGCACTGCCCCTGATCCCACCCACCTCCTTTGAGAGAGGTCATCATCACCAGCTTAAGATAAAGAGAATTTACTAAGGCAAAGGCAAAGGCTTGTGTTCCTTGGCAGTCCAGGGTGTAGCCAGCCTGAGTCTCCATGGATTCCAGTGATGTCATCATGTCTGTGATAGCGATCTCTCTCTCTTCTGCTTTCCTCTCTGCATTCTCCCCACTGCAGAAAACCTCTTTCCTATAGACAGTAAGAGAAGATGTATCCACTGATAGCTCTAGGCTTGTACCATCTCAGGGAAGAGATATTCTCTCTCTCAGTGTCAAACATATGGGAAAAAAATAAAATAAAAATTCCTATTTGTCCTGGCTTAGGTCACATGACTAATCTCTACTTTGGTCCAGGGGTAAAGAGGAAACTCTGATGGGCCAAGCCTGACAGACTCAATTTTGTGGCTTAACTTCATGGAGTGAAAAAGAGGTGGTCCCTCAAAGAAGGTCCTTTTACTAGATAAAAGAAAGGAGTATGGGAGAGACAGAATTAATAGGCATCTACTGTGGTGACAGTGTCAAAATTCAGACCCTGACTTCCCTGACTTTGAAACCTATCCCCTTCCCATGATTCCACAACTGACTCCAAGCACAGAGCACAGCAGGGGTTAGAAATCTCATATAGCAAGCAAGTTGCATCTGGAATGATTGAGTCTAAGGACAATGTCTGACTTATTCCTCAGCACCTAGGACATTTGAGGTACTTGGTTAATGTGTGTTGAGTGAATGACAACATGACAAGGAGGAGATGAAGGGATTTTGAAACCCTAGTAGGGATCAATAGAAAAGAAGGCTAGGAGTGATTACCGACAGATGTCACGAGTGACCTGGGTGGTGACCAGATTTGCTGGCACTGCTGTGTCCAAGGCTCAGCATAGCAAGATTACCACTTCCTGTAATATGAATACTAGAATGGCAGTGTTGCTTTATGACACTGAGTGTCATTCCTTTGAACATTGCATTGCCAACTATGCTCAAGTGCGGTGCCCAATTCATAGTGGCCTAATGGTAGTGACTCACCATTTGTAAGCTGCCCTTCTGAACCTAATGTTGACTCCACCCTGGGTCCCTGGTCCACCCACACTCTCTCAAGTGTGTCTCTTCCATGACCAGTGAGTACAAATACTGGCAGGAACCAGGCTTGGTGGCTCAACCTGTAATCCCAGCACTTTGGGAGGCCGAGAAGAAAGGATTGCCTGAGCCCGCGGGTTCCAGCCCAGGAAAATTGGCAAGACCTCGTCTCTACAATAAATCAAAAATTAGCCAGGCATGATAACATGCACCTGTAGTTCTGGCTACTTGGAAGGCTGAGGGAGAAGGATCGCTGGAGCCCAGCAGGTCGACACTGGGGTGACCATGAGTGTGCCACTGCACTCCAGCTTGGGCAATTGAGTGAGACTCCAACTCAAAAAAACAAAAAAATACCCAAAACAAAACAAAACAAAAAAATGCTGGCAGGTAAATACTCCACAAAATGCAGGGCAAGACAAGATGGGTAGGAGGATTGCCATATTTGGAGTCAGAAGACAAGGATGTTTCTCATTCTGTTTTTGCTGGTTATCTGATGAGTGATTTTGGAAACAGTACCTGGGCCTCTGTTTTGGATTCCTCCACTGCTTGTCAAATGCTTAGCCCACTTTTACTTAATTCTCATAAGAAGCATGTGAGGTTGGAATTATTATGTCTATTTTGAAAATTGGTAGATTGAGACCTGAAGAGATCAAACTAGCAAGCCTCATCTCCCCCATATCAAGGTAATAAGGCCAGGGTTCAATTCCGGCACTTCCTGGCTTCAAAGCCTGTGCTCTTTCTATTATATCTTCTGCAGGGCCTGTGGCCATGGACTTCAGCTAAGCAGTCTGTGAAATGAGGGTCCCTTTCGGCTCGGCCCTTCTCTGAGAGAAAGAGAGGAACGAGAGCCAGGTGCTACCTTCCTGGCAAGGTGTACTTCTCTCCCTCTTTAATGAAGCTTAAGAGAGCACTCTTCACTATCATTGGCATTGTTGCCAAAGAGCCTATGGAGGCATGGTTGCCAGGGTGATTAGCATGATTTCAGTGAAGATGGATCCTTCAGGAAAGGCTTCATGGCAGCTCTGTGGAGATCTGAAGCCAGTGTGGGCCTGCCCTTACAACTGCAAGCCTCCCGTCTCCCGTCTTGTATGCCATTCACCCACTCTCCACGGACCAGCAGTCAGATGGGGCAATGCACTTTCTAAAATCAGCAGATTTAAGAAAAGAAATGGAGGAGAGATATAGAGGGAGAAAGGTGGGGAGAATAAAGGCGGGCACTTCAGAAAGTTGTGAAGTTTTGTTTAAATACGTGTTCAGATGGTAATCAGAAGCATCCATTACAGTGCTGAAATTTATGGCGTACCTACTGTGAGCGTCAGCTCATTGAACCTTCCCTGAGGTCCCCACAGGATGTTATTTTAGCACCCTGTTGCAATTATCTGTTTGCCTAGCTGTCAATCTCCACTAACATGTGAGCTTCTTGGGGCTGTGGGCTTTGTACTGTTCATCGCCATATCTCCAAAGTCCATAGACCAGCTGGCACTAATGAGGGCTTGGGAAACATTTGATAAATGAATGATCATAACGTATAAGTGCAAGATCAAGAACCCATCTGGGCTTTCTGACTCCAAGTCCACAAGTTGATCTCCACCTTTCTGAGCTCCTATAAAAATTATGACCCAGCAATTAATATGACACTCACACACTGACTTGAGTCATTTCTTGAGTTGTTGTATTGAACCATAATTAGAAATTTTTTATTGTTATTAAACATTTCACATGGGGATTTATGTCTTGTTTTTACAACCAGCCTGTGGGCTCACCCCTTAATGCAACAAGCATTCACTGAAAGATGCATTGGGCATTGTTGCATGGGTTACCTCATTTAACCCTCCCTCCTTCGCCATGAGCCTACCATGTGTCAAAGGCACTGTGCTCTGTGTAAGATATCATCTGTTCTAAGAGTACTCAGAATCTCCGTCCACGTTGCAAACTCAAATGCCTTGAAGGGTTATATTAGTAATCTTAAGGAATGGTGCTGTTGGTTGCCAAGGAAGAGTGAGTGTGTTTGGGCAGAGCTTTGCCAATGATCTTGCAGTTCCTGCATCACACAGAAGTGCCTGGATGAGGCTGTCTAAACTCCAGCCTGCTCTCTGCTGCCTAAACCATACACCAGGGTGTGGAGCTATGTCTGCCTACAGGTAGGAATACCTCTTTCCTTCCCTAGAAAGCACCTTAGTTTGACAAGCCTTGTACCTGAGGCTGCAACTGTCAAAAGGGGCTACTTTTTTCTAATTTGCACAAGGACACAGCATGTGATAAGGGTGGGGCTATTATTTGTGGTATATGTTGTTGAGGAGAGCAACACGGGAAATAAACTTTAGGTTGCATCTTCCCAAAGGCATTAAAATTCCATTAAACAAATTGCTGCACATACAAAATACTTCTGTAAAACATATTCCACTTGAAGCAACCCCCAGTTTCTAGTTGATTCTTTAAACAACTCTACAAAATAGACATAGCCACCTGATCTTACGGTTGGGACAGCTAAACCTCAGAGAATTGCAGTGACATCTATGAGGTTCCAGGAAGTTAAATACATGCTAGAGCTTGGACTGAAACTCAGCTTCAGGACTTTGACCTTGACCTATGATAGGACCTTGGCCCCTTCCACTTGATCTCAGGCTTCTTCCAGGACTCCAAGCATTGATTTTGATGCTTAGTTGGTGCCTGAGAAGATAAAGATTTACTGATTTAGATTTTTAATTCGTGCCTCACCCCAACATACCTCCCTACACACACACATGCATGCAAAACTAATTTGGGGGTTCCGCAGGACAGGCAAGTCTCAGTTCTTCTGTCCTGACATTGCCAGGGTGGGTCTCTTCACACACCAGGAGGAGTCTGAGAACCCTGCGAAGGAGCGGCTGTGTCTGTCAGCCTCCCAGGCAGTGAGGAGTCGCTGCAGACAACAGACACGCTGGGGGCACCAAGGACCCATTCTGTTTACTCTGCCTCCCTACTGCTCAGTTGTTCAGTCCAATCTGTTTCAGGAGTTCAGTCAGTGAAAAGAGTGAAAAAGAAAATCCTTTTCAACTGACAGGCTGAGATATTTCGCAGGTCTAGCTGGGGGCTTCCTGGCAAAATGAACAGTGTTGGTTTCGAATGCCACCGACTAACCAAACAAGGGCTCTAATAATTCCAGCTCTGCCACTAAACCACTGTATGGCCTTGGATCAGATGCTTACCTCTCTGGGATCATTCTTTGTAAACCCTGGGTATTGGACAAGGTGGCCTTGAAGGTTATGGGCTACGGCTTAATAACTCTCTGTAAAACTGGACCAAGGGAGAACACCAAGTATTGGAGAAGGGACTGGACTCTGGATAGAGAGGAAGATTTGGCAGTTGAGCAAGGAGCCCAGACCTCAGACACAGATGGCATTGGGATTGAATATCCTGTTTGTTACTTATGCAGCATCAGGAGTGTTTTCAATTAATGTGGGTTGATAGGCATTGGAAGGGCCTATGGAAAGGATGATGCCCTGGGGATCTGGGTAGAAGAGAAGCAGTGTCCTATCTTAACAGGTATAAGGACTTCCAAGTCATAGTGTCTTGAGTTCAATTCCTGTCTCTGCCACTAGCACTCAATTATTGAATGAACGCACTCATTGTGTGTCCTTGGACAAATTGCTCAATCTTCCTGAGCTGTGGTTTCCTCTATTTTTACATGGAGCAATAAGAATACTGGTCTGACAGGATTGCAAAATTAAATAAAGTGATCTAAGTAACCCATAGTGGGCACTCAAAAGCATTAGTTTTCTTTCCATCTTCCCTTTTCTTATAGAGGCATGATACAAAACAGCAGAAAGCTTAAACAAACTTGGACAGAGACATAGGATCTAGAAATGAAGCAATGTGAGCACATACCCAAATGTGATTTGGTGGGCTGGGGAGAGAGGGCAGGATTTCATGAGACGCTCCTTACTCAGAATTCTCCAAAAGATGCTTGGAAATTTGGGATAGTCTACCTGTCTTTCTTTTGCCTTTACTCTCTAAGCTCAGGTATCTTGATATCTTGTTCGTCATTCAGGGTTCTGATCAGAAACCACTTCCTCTCCGAAGATGCCCGTGATGTCTGTGCCATATTGTAACCTCTTCCGATATGAACTACCCCCAGCCTTTTAAGTGTGCATCTATCCCTTTGGACCTTGTGCTATGGGCATGTGCCTCCAAATCTTACATACCCTATAGGCCATGAGTTCCTGCAGGTTGGAGACCAGGAGGGTCTCCATGACCCCTCCCCGAATATTCCCCAAAACACAGGCCTGGAAGAGCAAAGCCCAATCAGTGTATGTGGAATAACTGACCAGACTCCCTAAGAGGTCATCAGAGAGAGGTTTGGAGGAGATCCGTGATTTTGACAGACTCTTCCAAACTCAAATAAAGATTCCTAATTCTCTGCCCAAACCATGAAAAGCATAAAAGCTACAGCTCTGTCCTCAAAGAATAGCCTGGTTAGAAGTCAGGCCAGCTGAGTTGAAATAATAAAGTAATGATGATAAACAACACTTAAATAACTCTTACTAAGGACCAGGCATTATTTTGAGCACTGTATACATATTAACCCATTTAACCTTCACAATAACCCTATGAGGTGAGAACTATCATTAAACCCATTTGCAGATGAAAACATTGAAGCTCGGAGACTTCAGTGGATGCCCAAGGACTCTCATCTTGTAAGTAGGAGAGTTGGGATTTAAGCCTAGGACGTCATACTTCAGAATCCATGTGGTGCTCCCTAAATACAGTAGCGAAAGTCCTTATGACTCAGAAAATATGAATTTATTCTCTGGGACCTCAGGCAGGACACTAATCATCATTGGGCTCTAATTTCACCATCAGAAGGCAGTTTCGGAGCCACCCTTCTCACCTTCATGGGGCTCTTTACACAACGTAATGCATCAGCTTAAGATGCCACCTGAGGAGAGAATAAGAAAGAGACTAGAACTGGTCTGCCTAGAGGGGTCCCTGGGCACATCTCCTGGCTTAAACATGATCCTTTTTGCCTTCCATGCACAGAGAGGCCTCGGCTGGACCCTTCAGCCACTGTTACCTCTTCTCCCGGTCACTGACTAATAATGATGCAACCTACACCTGACGCAATATGCTCCTTACTCTCTTCCATCTCATCTTTATTGTCTGATCATAAGACTGAAATAACAGGTCTGTTGAGGTCTTGCCCCTGTTTAACACCCTAGCTCCATGTCTGGCCACTCTCCAACCAATACACTCAGTCTAGTCAAACAAACTCCCGCCATTCTTCATTCTTCAAAAGCACTTCCTTTCTCGTGCCTCGTACCTTTGTACACGCTGTTTTCCCTGCCATTATGTGTTTTCCCCCCTCGTTCTGCCCCTCTGACTCCCACTTATCTTTCAAGAATTACTCAGGCATCATCTTCTCTAAGATTTCCTTGAGACCCAACTCTGTCCGGCGTCACTCCATACCCTCATCTGTGTTCCTTACCTGTGATGACATAGTATTGTTATTATCCTTTTGCTTTTCTGGCTTCCCAAGACCAGAGTGCAGAGACTGTTTCTTTTGTTTCCATTCTCCAAACAGAGGTTAGAGATACTCAATAATGTTGCTACAAAAACAATAATTTGTGTGCAATAATTCATCACACAACTGCAATGTTCACAGCACATCATATTTTTTCTCAGTCTTATCAGGAAAATAAGATAGATATTTGTCAGCATTTGTATCTCTCCTCAGAAACAAATTTTGGCCAAGTTCACAGAGCCAAAACATAACAAAGTAGAGGCTAAAGTTCAAGTCTTATGTCTTTAAACTGCATTTAATGAACCCTCAATAAAAAGCATTCTTTTTCCTCCTCGGTTTTCAGCAAATTGAAAACTAAATAACAGTAAAGACAGACCAAAGTGTCAACTGTATTGTCGCTTGAGGCCAAGTTGAAGGACACGGTTCTAGATCTCTCAGTCAAGAGGCTTACAACCCCAGAACTGGGCAAACATGTCCACCAGTCCAAGGCATTCCTGAATTGCCTCACCTGGGATTCTTGCCAAGGTAAGACCTAAGGAATGAGTTAGCGGAGAGGAGCGAATGCTCTCTGCAGATAAGCCTCTCCCAAGAGAGAAGGAAGATGAATCTGAGTGAGCATGCCTGGTTATTGTTTCCAAATTCACCAACCAGAAAAATTACTTTAATTCCCCCAGAGAAGGGGCAAAGAAAGGCCAGTTGCATGGAAAGAGAAATCCCTCCTTATAGAAAGCCAGAGTGAGAAATAATGCTTGTATAACAATAACCCAAAAGACAAGCTTTCGACAATTTGAAGAAAAGTTCAATTGTCAGATACACCCAGATAAAATTTATCAAACTCATTTATGGATTCAAAATGTTCCCCAAAATACTGAGTTTGTAATCCTTGTGAAACATCAATGCAATGATATCTGAAAAGCAACTGAATCTACATTTATAGTATAAGGAGTTAGGTCTGGGTGTAAGCGGTCATTGCAGAAGGCATCAATCTGTACAGGTAATCAAGAGTGAAGATAGACTGGGTAGAGTGAGAATAGGAAAGAGTCTAAGGCTCAGTCTTCTAGAACACCATGAATTAAGGGACAGGAAAAGAGAAGGAGACTACAGAAGGCACTGAGGAGTGGCCAGAGATGTCATGGAAAGGCATGAAAATTGGCTATGTGAACCAAAGGAAAGAGAGGTTAAGACTGAGGGAAGGTCATCAGTGCCCTGGGTTATTGAAAGATCAATATTGAAATAAAGATTGGAAAAAGGCCAGGTATGGTGGCTCATGCCTGTAATTCCAACAATTTGGGAGGGCAAGGTGAAAGGAATGCCTAAGCCCAGGAGTTTGAGACCAGCCTGGGGAACATGGCGAGACCTTGTCTCTACAATAAATAAAAAAATTAGTCAAGTGTGGTGGCGCACACCTGTAGTCCCAGCTACTTGGAAGACTGAGGCAGAAAGTTTGCCTGAGCCCAGCATGCCGAAGCTGTGGGCTGCGGTGTCTGTGATTGTGATGGTGCCACTACACTCCAGCCTGGGTGACAGAGTAAGACTCCGACTCAAAAAAAAAAAAAAAGATTGGAAAAAGACCATTTGATCCGACGTGTGTAGCACAATGAGGGGTCATCTTAGCAGAGTGATAGGGGCAGAATCCAGAATGCAAGGGATTGAGAGTGACCAATACTTACAGATAACATTCAAAAAAAGTGCTAGAGAGGGAGGGTAGAGGGCTCAGACATGGGCTGATTGTACAAGTTAAGTTGAGGGAGTTGTTTTTGTTTTTGTTTTTTTCTATTTTAAATACAAAGATGTTTAAATGTGCTGACAAGAAAAAGTCAGTAGGGATTGTGAAGATGAAGATGTAGAGAGAGGTAGGTGAGACCTGATAGAGCAAGCTCTGTGAGGAGGCAGGTCGGCGACATCCAGAGTATAACTGGAGAGTTGGGAAACATGGATTTAGAATCAGTTAGATGAGATTCAACTCTTCTTCTTTATGGTCCAACCTCCAGGAAGTTGCTTGGCACCCCTACCCCATGCAAAAATTCCTTCTGTTTCTTCATTTGCAAACTGAGTATAATAAATAATGTCTTCCTAAAGCAGTCATTAGGACTGTTAACTAACATTTGATTTTCTTGTTCTTGGTTTATGTTTGAATCATACTTCTTGATTCCAATTAAATGCAGTCAAGGACATCAGACTTACTTTATCCAATGAAAGATGACCATAAGGGATACTTCCACGTAGAAGCTTTGGGAGCCAGTGTGTGCTTTACCATTTTCTCTTTCCACTTAAGTGTTCCTGGTGGTGTCCTTGTCACTCTGAGTCCCAGAGTGAAAACAAAGATAACATTGAGTAGAGTCAGTAGCCAACCTATGATGGATATGTAACACAAGCAAGAAATAAACTGCCTGGCACCGTGGCTCATACCTAGAATCCCAGAGCTTGAGGAGGCTGAGGTGGGAGGATTGCTTGAGCCCAGGAGTTTCAAACAAGACTGGCAACATGGTAAGACCTTGTCTCTGCCAAAAAAGAAAAAGAAAAAAGAAGGAAGGAAAGAAAAATGATATAAACCATTGTTGTTTCAAGTCACCTAGATTTTTGATGTGCTTGTTACTGAATAATAGCCTAACCTATCCTTACTGATACACAACCTTGTAAAAATTACTGTGAGCACTACATGCAAAATTACAAAATATGGCATATAGAATAAGGTAATATGGAAAACAGAAGCCAGTTGATAAATAATGATACCTTTTACTTATTAGAAGATATAAACAATGCTCCTCATTGGATAAGAAACAGTTGAAGTTGTTGTTTGCAAGATGCAGAAATTGTTTTAATAGTAATTGATGATAGTTGACATTTATTGAAAAATTTCTACAAGTCAAATTCTAAATATAAAAAAAGTTCTTGTTCTTGCTAGCTTTTTTCCCTGCCATTTTTCTCTCTTCCCTCCTCATTTCTGACGATCCTTTTCAAACAACTAAGTATTGTACATCTTGACTCAGTTCAAAAAGGGGCGCCAGAAATCTAGTTCAATTTCTACCCAGTGTCAGAGCGTCCTTTACGATTTCCCTGATATGTGGGCATCCAAATTTTGCTGAATCAATCCCTAGCAGATTGCTTGTTACCTCATGAAGCAGCTGCTGAACCATAAGTTCTAAAATGTCAGGGTCCATGTTTATTGTTTACTTTAGAATTTCCTATGACCAGCACAGTACCTGGCAACATAGTGGAAAGCCAATGCATATGTATAAAGGAAAGAATAACCATATGGACGTCCTTTTGTGTAGCTCTAGTTTTTATTTTTAATGTTTTGTCTGTAAAATGGTAGTAATAATACTAATCTCAGAAGGCTTTAAAGAGATAACATGTGAGTGTACCTGGTACACTGCAGAAGCTCTGCATATCTTTATCTCACTTCTTCTTAAACAGAACCCCAAATAAACTTTTGCTGCAATACATATTGAGCCATCCACTGTCTTCCAACTTATTTTCCATAGCCAAATTTCCGAGTAATTCCTGAAACAAAAGCATGGTACATGTAGTGTGTACTTAAAACCATGCACTTGCAGATTTGGAGAGGCAGGGTTGTTCAGTGGTGAGGAATTCAGGCCCTGGAGTCTGACAAATCTGTATGCAAATCCACTCCTTGTAGATTGCCTGACCTTAGAAGTTTCTGATACTCACTCACCACCTGACATCACCCTTCTTATCTTTATTTTTTATTTTTTTATTTTTATTTTTTTTTTGAGTTGGAGTCTCACTCTGTCACCCAGGCTGGAGTGCAGTGGCCGCTCCTGGCCACCGCAGCATCGACCTGCTGGGCTCCAGCAATCCTTCCGCCTCAACCTTCCAAGTAGCTGGAAATACAGGCGTGCGCTACCACACCCGACTAATTCTTGATTTATTGTAGAGATGAGGTCTCGCCAAGTTGCCCAGGTGGGTCTCGAACCTGCGGGCTCAGGCAATTCACTCACCTCAGTCTCCCAAGGCGTGGGATTACAGGCTGAGCCACCGAGGCCGGACTCTTCTTATCTTTAAATGGGGATATTACATATGCTTATTGCAAGATCCGAAGAAGAAAACTGATGTAAAGTGCTTAGCACAGGGCCTGGAACATAGCAAGCATATATTAAATATGAGATATTGTAAATATGTTATATGCTAAGTGTAGGATGTTAAGAGACCTTTAGAGGCCATC
>CAUYQG010293486.1:0-26500 GCA_963574415.1 Tarsius wallacei | reverse complement strand
TCATAGGTTTAAGTTTAGTATAGATATATAGAATATAAGATTTTAGAGTAGCCATTTTGTTAAGAGATTGTAATCAGTCGTTCCGAGAAGTGGCCCACCGTCTACTCTGGGCTGGGCTGCATTCTTAAGAACCCGGCCTGTACTCTGTGGACTGGCCACATTCTTTTGAAAGCCAGTTTTAGCTATAATTAGTGTAAGGTTTTTGGCTTAATAGAATCAAGTTAAATTTACACAATATACTTAAGAAGAATTGCAGGATAGGTAGTTTTAATATTAAGGATTGTCTTAGCCTAGTAATTTTAGGTTAATGATTATTTAGGATATTGTTTTATGAACTAAAATGCTGTGTTAATTTTAGAAAGCCCAGTGTGATTTCTGGACTGGACCACATTCTTTAGAACCGGTTTAAGTTGTATTTGTTAAGAGTTGTCATAATAACCATGCAGTGAAAACCTTAACATAGTAGTTGGGGTTTGTGTTAATCAGCATAGAATAAAAAGGTTATTAGGATAAGTTAGTCATTGCATAGGTATTGTGTGTGTAAGGGGTTTAGGGCTATTGATCATTAGAGGCATTGTGATATTAGGAAAGATTGTCATATTATTTTGGGGGGACACTAATCAAGCATGGCGAACAGTAAGACAATTTTGGGTTTGCTCTTCCTCGTGCCTGAGAAAACACCTGGTGGTGGGGGGCGCCCCTCATCCACCTGGCTTTGTGTTCACATGAAAGTCTTGTGATTTAACCCATGAAAATTTAGGATAAAAGGAGCATGGAAATCTCCATTAAATGGCTTCTGCTCAATCCGTTGAACAGTGGTCCATTTTCTTTCTTTCTCTTTCTTTCTCTTTATATCTATCTCTCCATCTTTCTTTCTTTTAATATCTATCCCTCCTACAGAATCGGCTTCTGCACTAGACAGGAGTCCAGTCTCTTCATTTCTGCAGAATAATCGCTGACACCACCACACCTCCCAGGGACCCTCTAAATCTCTCCGCAGGGGCTGGTCCCCCGCAATATACCAGTACAGGAATTCTTAACTTGGACTCCAAAGACACCTCTAAAATTCATGGACAGGCTTCGAGGAGTCACTAAATGTGAATTAAAAAATAAATTAAAAACTACCTCTTTATTTTCACTAACCAAAATTTAGCATTTTATTCAATTGTGAATGAAGGAAAAAAACAACTGCGATATTAAAGGTACTTGTTCCTCTGTCACCAATAGAAACCACAGACATTTTCATATCAAGTTACAGATTTTACAGGTTTCTCAAAAAATCAATGTGCTCATCACTGCTCAAAAATTATGGTTTCAGTTCTTCCACTAGATTTTGTTCTTTAATGTGTTGATGAAGTAACACATTTGTAACCATATCACAAATTTGTATTTTAACATTTTGATCATTTTATTTTAATATAATTGAATTCCTTTATAACCTTGTGTGTTTTATTTTACACATTTTAAAACATTATTCTGAGGAGTTAATAACACTTCAGTAGATACCAAAGCAAACCTTGGCACAAAAGGGTTATGAGTCTTAGACCTAGTAAGAGGGAGCGGCCTTAGAGAAATCATCTTATAAATATGTAATTATAGACAATACTAAAAGTTATGTAACATGCAAAAAAGAAGGAAACATGCCAGGCCCGGTGGCTCACACCTGTAATGCCAGCACTTTGGTAGACTGAGGCGAGAGGATTGCCTGAACCCAGGGGTTTGAGACCAGCCTGGGCAACTTGGCGAGACCTTGTCTCTACAATAAATCAAAAAAAATTAGCCAGGCATGGTGGTGTGTACCTGTGGTTCCAGCTACTTGGAAAGCTGAAGCAGAAGGATCGTCTGAGCACAGCAGATCAAGGCTGCAGTGACCATGAGCATGCTACTGTACTCCGGCCTGGACAACAGAGTGAGACTCCAGCTCAATTTTTAAAAAAAAGAAGAAGGAAACATGATTCCCCTGTATCTGGTAGTGTCTGGGATACTACTTCTAGTAGTCTAGTGGGATCCACCTGGACTCTGATTCCCCAGAAAAACACCATATTCTCATAGTCAACCAGGTTGTCAAAGGTATTGATTAAGCATCTCTCCTGTATCAGGCCCTAGGTAGGACACAGTATCTCTGCCTGTCAATCTAGTGGGGGAAGTCAGAGCAAACCACACATAAGGAAACATTAAACTGAGATAAGTTCAGTTAGAGATCAGAGTTATGTGAGCCAGAATAATGAGATAAAGAGTGAACGCTGAGAGGGGCAGAGGCGCAGGGAAGTTCTCCTGTGTGGAAGTAACATTTACACTGAGACCTAGTGGAAGAGATATAGGGAGACAAATTTAACACACTGGACAAAGATGGTGACATAGAAAGTAAACCCTTGGTTCTCTGGAATCCCAGGACTTCAGACACCTTGGTCCTGGTAATTGTTGTCTTGCCGTGCCCTGCTTTTGGAGAAAGAAACAAATCACAGGCATCAGAAGAGGAAACTGGGGGTGCTGTAAGAGCCAGATGGATACAGAGGCCAGAGGCAGCATCAGGGATGTGGATGGAGTGCCCAAGTGTATGGTTCCACAGGTGAGGTGCCCTGAAGGTCGGGGGCACCTCCCCACCTCTGGACAACTTCAAGCCTTTCCTAGACCAGTTTGTCACCACCTGCCTTTCAAACAACAAGTTCCTATTATCAGAGGTCCCTTCTCATTCCTGGAGGGGATCCTCTACACATATTTATTACCTGATATCACCCAAGACACCCAACTATCAGGGAGCTGAAGCATTAGAATAACTTCCCCCACAGGGATGGCAGCTATTTCCCTCCAAGTTGCCTTCCAAGGCCTCCTGGTGGGCAGGAGTTTGGCTCAACCCATCTTTTCCCAGCTGGGTCCAGAAAAAGCTCATCAACATCCCCCATTCTTGACCTTTAGAAAAATCTCTCTCTTTCCTAATGAAAAATGACACCAAAATAATAATAAAAAAGAAAGAAAAATGACACCAAATCTCCTAATTGGAAGCAGCCAATAAGACACCACTTGTAGCTTATTAAGATCACAAAAATCCTACCCAGTGGCTACTAAACAAGTTTTACAAAGAATTTAAAAACAAACAAACAAACAGTAATTTCTAGGGGATATCACAAGATTACAGAACATTCAGCCCAATGCCCTATAATAAATGTTGGCTAAGTTATTGCACAGATGCCATAAAGGGTAAACAGACCATTTTTTATTGAAAAATGAGTCAATTGCTTCTATTAAGCTATATTTCCAGATATGTCTAAACCTTCAGTTGCCTTATTCTTGTTCATAACATTCACACACATGCTTATAGTGCCAGAAGAAATTCAGTGAAGATTTTGCATCTCTTATATAACATTGCTAATCTCTTTCCTACATGTTGTGTATATATAGTTAGCCTGTGGTGAGATGGGAAATATGAACTGATGGTTAGAAAATGGACCTAACCCACGGCATGATAGTGTAGACTTAAAGAAGAAATAAATCCCATCTTTTGTGCTCCACTTGAATGAAGATAGGGAAAAAAATTTTAAATGCTAGAAATATTTTCCAAAATCAATGGTTGAGGCAATAGGACTTTTGGTAGAAAGTTCAGTTATAAGAAAATCTCCAATATCCTTGGATTTCTAGTGAACCATCAATGTGAAAGTTTTTCCTTCTTAAGTGATATTTTAAAAAGAAGTCTGGAGTAGCAAGAAGAGCTTTGCACTTGAAATCAGTTGACATAGGTTCCAGATCTAGCTCTGCCACTGATTCTCTTCGTGACCCCAAAGTGGTTTTACTCTGTACTCATTAGTTTCTCTGGGCCTCTGTTTCCCTATCACAGATATGTAAAGTTACAAAGTTAAACAGAATGACTTTTAGGCCAGGTGCAGTGGCTCGAGTCTGTAATCCTAGCACTTGGGAGGCCAAGGTGGGAAGACTGCCTGAGCCCACAGGGTGAAGCCCAGCCTGGGCAAATTGGCGAGACTTCATCTCTACAATAAATCAAAAAATTAGTCAGGCGTGGTAGCGTGCAGCTGTAGTTTCAGCTACTTGGAAGGCTGAGGTAGAAGGATCACCTGAGCCCAGCAGGTCGAAGCTGCAGTGGCCGTGAACATGCCACTGCACTTCAGCCTGGGCGACAGAGTGAGACTCCAACTCACAACAAAAAACAAAACAAAAGACCAGAATGACTTTTAAGGCTTCTTGAAGCTCTAAAACTCTATGAATCTCTGCCTCTCTAATTAGAATAGACCTGTAAATACTAGGCAGCAGATTTTAACCTAGATTCCTAACAGGGACATGATCCTAGAAAATAATCTTCATACGTACAGTGTAGTCTCCTAGAGGATATTTGATCATTGTCGTTGGTAAAGTTTGGCAGTTGATAGTTTTTGTTTGTTTGTTTGTTTTTTGAGTTGGAGTCTCACTGTTGCCCAGGTCAGAGTGCAGTGGCATGCTCACAGCCACCGCAACCTCGACCTGCAGGGCTCAGGTGATCCTTCTGCCTCAGCCTTCCAAGTAGCTGGAACCACAGGCACATGCCACCACGCCTGGCTAATTTTTTGATTTAATGTAGAGACAAGGTCTCACCAAGTTGCCCACACTGGTTTTGGATCCCTGGGCTCAGGCAACTCTCTTGTCTCCACCTGGATTTTTTTTTTTTCCTTTTTTTTTTTTTTTTGAGTCAGAGTCTCACTCCATCACTCAGGCTGTAGTGCAGTGGCACATTCATGGCCACTGCAGCCTCAGCCTGCTGGACTCAGGTGATCCTTCCACCTCAGCCTTCCAAGTAGCTGGAACCACAGGCATGCGCCACCACCATGCCCAGCGAATTGGATTTTTTTTTAAATCAGAGATTTACTGATAAAATGAACACATTAGGCTTTATATTTGTGGTCCATGTGTTCTGGACAATGGAATGTAAACAGACTGTGACTCGAGTCTTCTGGGAAAGTGTTCCTAAAAGGAAGGATGCTCTCTTCTTCCCCTCTCCCTCCTTCTTCTGGGCTGTTATGTGAGCATAATGACTGGAAGTTGAGGAGCCATCTTGGATCATGAAGCAGCTCCCTAAGTTTGGTAGAAGAACAAGCTAGAGAAAACCTAGGTCCCTGCTGGTTATGGAGTTAGTTGTCAAACTAGTCCTGATTGCCCAACTCCAGATTTGGTTTACATGAGAGAGATATAAATGTCTATTAAGTCGCTGTTGTTTTGAGTTTTTGACACAAGCTGATAGTCCTAATCCTAAATAATATATACAAGACTCTGTTTCCCTTTATCAAAGAGTATCACTATGCAAAACATGCCACAAATGACCAAACCAGCCTCTGCCACACCTATTTCCATGAATCAAAGGATTTGCCTGGAAACCTTGTTTTCGTCATTGGCATTTCTGCCTTCCTACCCTCAGTCACCTCAGCTGGTATCAGGAAGAGCAGGGCCTGCTGGGCCAGTTTTGAAATGACATGACAGAGAGGAGGAAGTAAAGAATTTTCTCATAGGCTTTGCCCACAGATTGCCTCATTCTAAAGATTATTTTACTGCTGAGTGACTCTGAAATGTAATGGGTAGAGATCCTTCCAGGAAACTGTCATCTCTCTAGAAACTTCAGCTTCCTGTTACTCTTGTAAACTTCCTGGGATAGAAGCTCAAAGTGACCCAGTCCCCACTGCCACTCACAATAAGATTTGCCTTTACCTAATACCAACCCAGTTGAACTGCTAAGCAACCGATTCTAGCCTAGATATCTAATAGGAACGTGATACTAGAAAATAATCTTCATATGTCCAGTGTGGTCTCCTAGGGGAAGTTTGATCACTGTGGCTTTCATTAGTAAATTTCAGCTCAGCAATCCCATGGCAGAGGCTGACACAGACAGGCCTCTACTGATACATGGTGATGACATTTCTGTGGAAAATTTTACTTGTGAGTCTGGAACTTAGACTCTCAGTTTTTACTTTTGCAGATGCTCAAAGATTCAGGACACTCAACAGGATACTGGTTCTAGTTTCTGTCTCCAAGGAGATCCCCAATGAGATGGTTTCTGACTCTCTTTCTCTCTCACCTTAGAACAGTGGTTTGTAATATTTATTTGATTAAGAACCCTTAGAGAAAGTGATGCATCTTATAGACCACCTGCCTAGACCAGAAGCACATATGTTCATGCAACACGAAACTGTGCCCCCAATTTCTTGAGGTTCCACACCCCCCGACACCCATCCATGAGTCCAGGTCGAGAGGCCTTGCCTTTGAACCCCGGAAAAGTGTTTGAAACCTCTAAAGTCATCTAATTTCCCCCTTGAGATAAATTGATAAATTCCCCACTCTGTTACCAGAGAGTAGATTAAGGATTTTAGAGGCTTCAATTGTTCATGGGTTTTACTGTTATTTCTGACCAACAATGAAAGATATGCCGTATGCCTCCTACCCACTTCCTGCTTCAAAGTTCTCATCTGAAATTTAGGTCCCAACTAACTCTTCTTTCCTGTCTTAACTCATACAAACAACCCACACTCAGCCATGTTGAATGGCCTATTTGCAATTTCCTAAACATACAAAGGTGCCTTCTTCTGCCCTCTGGCTTTGCTCAGGTAGTTTCCCACTCCTAGGACAACACTTTGCTTATCACTGTCAAAATACTACTCATTATTTAAGATCCTGAAGAAATAGATTCCCCTATAAAGCTTTTTTTGAACCTTCCTTTGTGCACTCAGCATGAGCCTGAACATTTGTTATGAAACACACCACCTTCCATCATGGATTATTTGGGCAAATTTACAGCAATATTTGGACTCTTGAGGTCTGAAATTAAAACTGAATTTTAATCCTAGCTCTGTCTCTTTCTTGCTGATGATCTTGTGTATGTTTCTTAACCTTTCTAGGCTTTAGTTCCCTTATGATAAAACAGAGACAAAAATTATTCCCACTTCATAGGGTTGTATAAGTATTAAACGAGCTAATCCATATAAATTCCTAACACAGTACATGTCATATTGAAAACATTTGATAAGGAATAGCTATTTTTACTTCGGTTAATTGAATACTTCTGCCCACGTGTACTATCATCAAACTGTAAAGTAGTTGAGGGTAGAGGGTGAATTTTAGTCATTACTTTATACCTCATTAAACCTAGCAAGAAAAATCTTTGCATGTAGTAAATAATCAACATGTAATATTTAAATGAAAATGAATCATTTATAAACATCTAATCTCAGAGGCTGGACACGGTAGCTCAAGTCTGTAACCCCAGCACTTTGGGAGGCTGAGGTGGGAGGATTGCCTATGGTCAGGAGTTCAAGACCAGTCTGGGCAACATAGCGAGATCCTCATCTCTACAAAAAACTTTTTAAAAAAAATTAGTTGAGGCTGGGCACAGTGGCTCAAGCCTGTAATCCCAATACTTTGGGAGGCCAAGGTGAGGGGATTGCCTGAGCCCATGGGTTCAAGAACAGCCTGGGCAATTTGGTGAGACCTCATCTCTACAACACATAAAAAAATTGGAGCCGGGCATGGTAGCACGTGCCTGTAGTTCCAGCTACTTGGAAGGCTGAGGCAGAAGGATCACTTGAGCCCTGCAGGTAAATGCTGGGGTGGCCATGAGCATACCGCTGCACTCCAGCCTGGGCGATGGGGTGAGACTCCAACACACACACAAAAAATTAGCTGGGCATGGTGGCACCTGCCTGTAGTCCCAGCAGCTACTTGGGAGGCTGAGGTGAAAGGTTCACTTGAGTCCAGGAGGTCAAGGCTGCAGTGAACCATGATTGTACCACTGCACTCCAGCCGGGGCAGCAGAGTGAGATTCTGACTCAAAACAAACAAATAAAAAAATCCTATCTGGGTCCTAAAAAAACACCCTGACTGCAACTCTTTGTTCTAATCCACCAAGAATTCCCTCCCACCTTCTCCAATTATAATTTTTCAATACCTATTCAATTACATAGACATTTATTTAGCAACTATTAGGTGCCAGACACTGTGGTAAGGGATGGGAATCAGACATATCCTTCTTAGGTGCCTGTAAACAGTTCTGACAATAAACAGGTCTGACAATAAAATTCAAGTTCAGGGCCAGATTCTTACCTTCCCATCTCATCTTTAACAATGCTTCTCACAGGAGGCTTGTCCGACCTCTCTGGCCTCATCAAGAACCTTAATGGCATTTCTTAATGTCAAGGTCATCTCCTTCATAACACACGTCCTTATGATAATTTTACATCTATGTGCATGATTATTTGATTTATATCTGCCTCACCCAATAAAACTGTGTTTCATGAGGATAGAGACCAAGTCTGTTTTCACTCACCATTGACTCCCCACTCTGGTGTCAGACACAGTGTAAGTACTCTGCATGTTTTGAATAAATGAAACATTCAAAACTATGGAATGAAGGACTGGAGAAATTGGACGCAGGGTGGCTGGGGTGGAAGTTGATGGGATTAGAACAGAGAATTGTAATCAGGGTGTTTTTGCAGGACCCAGAGTGATTTGTATTCTCCATATAGCATCCATCTTATTGATAACAATGCTGTCTGAAGTTCTTAGATAAGATTTTTTTTTTTTTTTTTTTTGATTTTTGAGTCAGAGTCTCACTCTGTTGCCCAAGCTAGAGTGCAGCGGCAAGATCATGGCTCACTGCAATCTCCACCTCCTGGACTTAAGTGATCCTTCTGCCTGACAAGGTGAGGGCTGAAACTAAGGCAGATTTTTAATGTACTATCTGGGCTAATCTTCTGTATATTCCATGTTTTGCTTTGGATATTTTACATAAAAGGAAAACTAGAGATATCAAATAACTTATGCCCAAGGTCACATAATATGAGATCTAAGATGCCAATTCAGGTTATCTTACTCCAAATTCAGTCCTTCTTCTATTTTTTTTTTTAAGTGAGACAGCAAGGAGATAGCTAGGAGCCCAGGGGTGAGAGCTGAAAACTCTGATGCCTACTAATGACAGAAAGGTACTGCAGTGCAAGCCCATCTAATTCTAGCTCTAACTTATTGTTCACGTATGGAAATGCAAGCACAATATTTTTAGATTGTCCTATTTTATTTTATTTTATTTATTTATTTTTTGAGAGACAGAAATTCAAACCTGGCTTTTGGTATAAAATCTTTCTGATTTTTTTCTTTCTTTCTTTCTTTGGGGTAGGAGTCTCACTCTGTCACCCAGACTGAAAAGCAGTGGCACATTCACAGTCACTGCAACCTTGACCTGCTGGGCTCAGGTGATCCTTCTGCCTCAGCCTTCCAAGTAGCTGGAAACACAAGTGTGTGCCACCACTCCTGGCTAATTTTTTTGATTTATTGTCGAGACAAGGTATCACCAAGTTGCACACACTGGTCTCGAATCCCTGGACTCGGGCAATTCTCTTGCCTCTGTCACCCAAAGTGCTGGGATTACAGGCGTGAGTCCCCACGCCCAGCTAAAATCTTTCTGATTTTAAAACGTGGATCCACACTGAACATGTCTGCAGGAGGAATGTGGGTTGTGGGTACCAATTTGCAGCCCCCAGTCAAGATGAATGTAAGGTCAGCAGAGAAGACGTACTGTCATCAGTACCCACCCATGCTTGTATCTTGCATGGAAACTATTTGGGAGAGGCCCTCATAAATAATCTTAGCAATAGTTATTCATCTTGAACTTTGATGAATCCATCAAACTGAGAAGCTAAGATCAGTTAATCTATAACTGACTTTATAGTTTCAAGATCGCTATGTTCTGTTAAAGCAAAGAAACAACACCTAGCAGGAGGATAACCATCTTCATTCCATGACCCCCAAGGAAGGCAATTGGCAAAGAATTTCAGTGGCCACCATTACAGCATGTGTAGATTATTGACTACTCTATTCTCCTTTCAAAGAAAATACAATCCAAAGTTGATAAGGGCACTTGACTTAATTCAAACTCCCATTAGGCCATTGTAATCACTTTCAACCTGCCAGAGACCAGGGGAAAGTTCATCTTTACCTTTGGGTTCCTTTCCCTAGCGTTTTCTCGTTGAAAAAAATAACAGGATGTCACAAACTACTCTTCCTAGGGAGAAGTGAAGATAAAATGAATATCTACTTTTGAGTTTCAGTTCCTCTGACTCTGGAGGAGCCTGGCATGCAGAAGAGCATCATACATTTTCTCAATGTGTCCTTTCTCACTGGAACCCCAACCAAATACAGGCATCAAAAATTGTTGGGGTC
Organism: Tarsius wallacei; assembly: GCA_963574415.1. Lineage (NCBI taxonomy): Eukaryota > Metazoa > Chordata > Mammalia > Primates > Tarsiidae > Tarsius > Tarsius wallacei. The sequence continues at coordinate 16,318 of CAUYQG010293486.1, read as the reverse complement.
TTTTTTCCCTGTGGTGGTTATTGACTCAGCTAAATCACTAGCACTCAGTTGCCCTCATAAAAGTTTTTTTTGTGGAGCACTTTCCTCATTTGAGGTCTTAGAATTTCTTTATATTAATCTGTGATTCTAAAAGACATCAGATGCCAATAGAAGAATTCAGCAACAGGCTGAGTGCAGTGGCTCATGCCTGTAATCCCAGTGCTCTGAAAGGCCAAGTCCAGAGGATCTCTTTAGCTCAGGAGTTCTAGGAGGTAATGAGCTAAGCTTGTGCCACTGTACTCCAGCCTAGGTGACAGAGCAAGACTCTGACTCTAAAATAAATAACAAAAAATAAATGAGACTCCAACAACAATCTTCCACCTATTCCTAGATCATGGAAAGAGGAATCATTTGATTGCTGTCCCAGATAGTTAGTATACTTATTACTCTATATTAGTGATGCTTCCCAGGTGTTTATATTAGTAAAGCTAGGGTAACTACTGGAACAAGTAGCCATGAATTTTTGATGTATTAACAGAATAAAAATGTGTTTCTTGTTTCTACTGCAGTTCAATGCAGGTGGGTAGAATGGGAGGTTAGGAGCTCTCTGCCCCACATAGTCAATCAGGAGCTCAGGATCTTCCATCCTGTTGTTCCAACATCCTCTAAGTCCAGGGGTTGGCAAACTTTTTCTGTAAAGGGCCATAGAGTAAATATTTCAAACTTTGTGGGCCATATGGTCACTGTCACAACTATTAACTCTGCATTATAGCAGAAAAGCAGCCATAGACAACATGTAAATGAATGGGTACGGTTCTGTTCCAATAAAACTTTGTTTACAAAAACAAGCAGCAGGTCTGACTTGGCTCATGGGCCATAGTTGCCAGCCTCTGCCCTTGAACCTTGTCCTTCTCTGCATTCAGCCAGTGGGAAGAGAAAGAGGGAGTACCATGGAAGATGCCCATGTAGAATTAATGCCTATCCCCACAGAATTGTCATGAGGAATATATTAAACAATGTTTGTAAAGTGCCTCGTGCAAAGGTCAGGAGATAGGAGCTCCTCAATAAATGGCAACTGTCATCATTTAAAAATAATAAAGTACCTTTGATATTTACAGGAAGAAGTGGTCAAGTTTAATTGAGACCAGGAAAGGTCACAGTTGATTCTCAAAGCTAGAAAAGAATTATAACAAACAGAAGTGAGGGGACAGCATGAGCAAATGTGTGGCAGCAGGAAAGCATTGTCAGTGGAGTAAGTGCATTAGTTCGGTTTGGCCATAACACTGGGCTATGCAGAGGAATTGTGAGAGATAAGTCTGGAAGGGTAAAAACGTCTCGAATATCAGCTTTATTTTTTTTTAAATTTTTAATTTTAAAGATGTGGGGTACAATTCAGGGTTAAGTTTACAAATGTTCATTATGCAGGCACCCTTGTTGATGAGGTGTGCCCCCTCCCCAGCAGATTCCCACTACTGCCAATCCTTTTTTTTAATAGTATTGCGATAATTGTTCAAGGTCCACTTATGAGTGAGAATATGTGATACTCAGTTATTTGTATCTGTGATAGATCACTCAGCATTATAGACTCTAAGTCCATCCAAGTTGCTGTGAAGTTCCTATGTTTGTCCTTCTTTATGGCTATGTAATATTCCATCGTGTATATGTACCACATTTTTTTATGATGGGCAGCATGTTTGGGAATATACCCAGAGGAACTCAAATCACTCCATGAAAAAGATACCTGTACATGTATGTTTATTGCAGCATTGTTCACAACAGCAAATACCAGCTTTAAAGTTCAGATGGGCCGGGCATGATGGCTCACGTCTGTAATCCTAGCACTTTGGGAGGCAGAGGCGAAAGGATTGCCTGAGTCCACAGATTCGAGAACAGCCTGGGCAACATGACAAGACCTCGTCTCTACAACAAATAAAAAAATTAGCTGGGCATGGTGGTGCACACCTGTGTTCCAGCTACTTGGAAGGCTAAAGTAGAAGGATCACTTGAGCCCAGAAGGTCGAGGCTGCGGTAGCTGTGAGCATGCCACTGCACTCCAGCCGGGGCAACAGAGTGAGACTCCAACTAAAAATAAATAAATTAATTAATTAATTAATTAACTAATTAAAGTTCAGATGATCAGTGGCAATGGGGAATCATTTAAGGTTCTCAAGCGGTATATATACAAGTCTTGCCTTCCAAAATCTGTTTATAAATTCGTTGTTTGAAATATGGACCATATTTTCTAACACAGTGGTAGTTAAAGTCCCAGATTGGTCCACAGAAGCCTGCTTCCCAGATGGTTATAACCTTTAAGTATCTACAAAGGATAATTTTTTTCCTCAACCAACATCTCAATCAACATTCCCAGGAAATTATTCAGCTATAGAGCTGTATAAATGTTGCTCTGATTATCATTGTCTTAATCTAAAATAAGTTTTCATAGGAAACATTTCTGGGCTAACACGTACAGAAACGTATAGTTATTGAAATTCCTGGTAGGGTGTGCCATGGTAAAATGCAGACTGTATTTTTTGCCAACTCATTTGGATACTGAGAAATGATTTGCATAAGGTTGAACTGTAAAGTCAGAAGCATATTTAACTAGGCATTCCTTTCTAGATCTTTTAAAAAAGTACTATTTATCCCGAACTGATGCAAACCCATTGGGCTTTTTTGTCAGAGCCCAACTGTGTTGAAAGCTTGACTTTAGCTGCCTTTTGCACAGAAATCCCTACTTCCATGTGCTGCTAGAGAAATCTAATATTCAAGTGTTCTACCTAAATTGCGTTTGTGTGGAAAGCCTCAGAATCATGGAATCCAAGACCAGTGCCTCATTCTCACATCTTATGTGTACAGTCATTTATCCATCCATTTATTCCACATTTATTTCTGAGCAACTGCTGTGTGCCAGACACTGTACTGTTGCCAGAGAGAGCAGAAGTAATCCATGAGAGTCAGACCTGAAACAAGTGTTCACACTATAATATTGCAATCTATTTTAGAGGTGTATGTTCAGATCAAAGTGGTACATAGAGAAAGAAGCACCTAAAACTGTCTATGGGATCAGAAAAAGCTTTTCCTAAAAAATAATTTCTGAGCTGAGACATTAAAAATAATAGAAGCAGGCCAGGTGTAGTGGCTCACGCCTATAATTCCAGCACTTTGGGTGGTTGAAGTGAAAGGATTGCCTGAGCCCATGGGCAATTTGGTGAGACCTCAACTCTACAAAAAATTAAAAATTAGCCAGGCGTGGTGTCACATGCCTATAATTCCAGCTACTTGGAAGGCTGAAGTGGAAGGATCACCTGAGCCCAGCAGATCAAGGCTGTGGTGGTCATGAGCGTGCCACTGCACTCCAACCTGGGTGACAGAGGGAGACTCCCAACTCAACAAATAAATAATAGACGCTGACCATTGCCTTACTAGATTCTGGTGTGGTCATGTACTCTTTGATCTATGGCTGTCGCCATGTTTCCTGGCTTTGGCCCCCTTCTTTACCTTGGGGAGGTGAATCTCCTCTCTCTCTCTCTCTCTCTCCTCTCTCTCCTTTCTAAATAAACTATATTTTCTAATATAAAAAAACAGAAACTTTGGAGTGAATAAGAGGACAGCATCTCAGGCTAAGAAACCAGCAAATATCAAAAGCATGGGATTATGAAGTGCTGTGTATATTCAATGAATGTTTGCAGAGGGGATGGATAGATAGGTGGATGGATGGAATGGATGGATAGATGAATGGATGGATAAACAGAGATGAAGAAACCTTCTTTGGAGGTTGTGTATTGTCCAAGACTCCCTCCTACCCAAAACTAAGCCAGCCTTCCTCCCTTTCAGATTTCCAGTGTAGCTTGAAGTTTGATTTCAACTTCATCTGCAGTTCCCTCAGAAAATATTTAGCTTTTCTCACTCCATTAAGTTAGAACTTAAAAATCCTAATATTGAGGGATTTTCATCTTAATGCCCACTTAAAGCAAATGTTACTATAACATATGTGGGCCCAGTTTTGAGTTGGGTACTGGAGAGAAATTTCAATTAGATGTGATCTGGGCCACCAATAAATTATCATCTCACTGGAGAATCAATAGCTATACTCAAGAAATAAATCAGGAGCTTTGGTACTAGGGGGGTGGCGGCAGCTTCAGCCAGTCGGGGAGTCGTGGTGACCCTGGGCCTATGTGAGATTCACATCCATTTAAACCAGTGCTCACCCACCAGCCAGGGCATCAGGGACTTCACTGATAAACATTATGTGGAGTTGAAGAAGGTGAAACCCAATCTGCCCATCCTAATTCACGAATGCTGGGACTTGCAGTTCAAGCCCTGGGCCCACTACACATTTAGTCAAGAGAAGAATGTCTCTTTGAACAACTTCAATGCCAATCAGGTAACCAGAACCCTGGAAAATATACTAAGTGGCAAAGCCTGAAGCGTTCACTGAGGGCCAGAGCAATAGCCTTAGCTGGACACGGTGGCTCATGCCTGTAATCCCAGCACTTTGGTAGGCAGAAGCAGGAGGATTGCCTGAGCTCAGGGTCTGAGACCAGCTTGAGCAACTTGGCAAGAACTTATCTATACAATAAATCAACAAATTAGCCGGGTGTGGTGGCACATGCCTGTTGTTCCAGCTACTTGGAAGGCTGAGGCAGAAAGATCACCTGAGTCCAGCAGGTTGAGGCTGCGGTGGCCAGGACCATGCCACTGCACTCTAGCCTTGGAGACAGAGTTAGACTCCGACTCAAAAAAAAAAAAAAAAAAAAAAGCAACAGCGCTAGAACCTGGGCTCTGCTGGACTTAGTAGAATGTGGAAAAATATTTTTTCCCATTCCTATGAAGCTTGTGCTGTAAAATGGGAGGAAAAATCAGAACAAAGCCAGAAAATACCAAATTGTACAATTTGGACTCAAAGTTGTACAAGAATTTAGGTTGTTCAGTCATTAACACAGACAGAAGCTCCAACGTTCTGTCTCTCACAGACAATTCTCTAAAACACTTTGGGGAGATAGAATTTTTTGAGCTGACCGATAGAGTTTGAATGTGATCAACCTGGAGAATTCCAGTTTCCTCCTTTCTGTGACTGCATACTTGGTCTGGCAGACTATTTGCTTTCTTCCTTTTTCTTTCCCCATCACCATCACTCTCTTCTCTCCCAATTGTCTGTTTCATACTAAGGATTACAACTGAAAGTATAAATTGAGTGAGATTTTGAAAGTCAGTCCCAAGAGACAGACATAGGAAGTCCAAGGATGACAAATCAAGAGGCAGGGTTTCCAGGAGCAAAGAAGAGCCTCATTTCTTCACTTGAAGTTGGGACATAGTCCTCTGTCTGCCAGACTAGTGTCCCTTTACCTTCTGTGCATCTCCTGACTCTCTTTACAAGATCATCAAAAGGTATCCTCTCATAAAGATCCTTTGATATTAATTTTGCGTAATCCTAGATCTGCCCAATGTTTAAAACAGATTTACCACTCCACTGGAGACTCTTATAGTTAAATCTTTATAGAGAAAGCTGAGACAATAGGCAACAAAAATCTTGCCTCAAATTTCCATGGATTGTAAATATATTAAAGATATCAGGTGTAAATATAAATACGTGAAAAAAGCTTATTTGTGACTGGCAGCACTGGTGCTGAGATACTGAAAGCTCTAGATATTTGGTATATCCTTGAACCCAACAATGTCTTTTCTAAGAATTTAATTATGGACAAATATAGTTCTAAGGATGCTCATCAAAGTTTTGTCATAGTAATTAAAAAAATTGGAGACCAGGCACGTAATTTCAGCACTTTGAGAGGCTGAGATGGGTGGATCACTTGAGTCCAAGAGTTCAAGACCAGCCTGGGCAACATAGCAAATCCCGTCTTTACAAAATAAAAAATAAGAAAACTAACTGGGCATGGTCGTTCACGCCTGTAATCCCAGGTAGTAGGGAGAGAGAGACAGAAGGATCACCTGAGCCCAGGAGGTAACGGTAGTGGTGAGCCATTATTGTGCCACTGCATTCCAGCCTGGGCAACAGAGTGAGACTCTGACTCAAAAAAAAAAGAAAGAAAAAAATCAGAACCAAACATATAACCATGTTGTGGAATACTATGCAAAAAAAAAATAGTGTTATAAAAAATATTACAGACAAGGGAAATATTCATAATGTATTAAATTTAAAAGTTGGTTCTAAATTAATACAAGCAGTGAACTCATGTTAATAAGAAATAATTATAACTTCATAATATTCACATTCTTCTTCTCTCTACTGCTGAAGCAAATTCAGTCTTTGTCCGCTCAGGTTCTTCATGTTATTGCCACCATGACCGCCAAGCTACCTTCACCATCCCCTTCAATGACATCTTACCTTGAAAGAAGGCAAGAATTTTCCTGTTTTTCTCAGACAAATTCTTTCAGTTTTGTGATGTGTAATAGGAATAATGAAGAGAAAACTGGAGCTAAAGAGGGAGAAAAAGGAGCAGGACTTCTACCTGAAGGACGACTACAACACTTACCTGGCAGGGGAGACACCATGATCACAAAGGTGCTTCTCCCAAGGCGAGGCTTATCCATTGCACTCCAGATGTACTGACCCCTGCGATTTCCCCAAATGTGGGAAACTCAACTGTATAAGTTGTGGTAGTAGGGGACTGTGTTCTCACTCTCCCCTAGTTTTCATTGTTTAGAGATTAGGTGGCCAGGCACGGTGGCTCATGCCTATAATCTCAGCACTTTGGGAGGCTGAGGTGAGAGGATTGCCTAAGCCCACAGGGTTTAAGACCAGCCTGGGAACTCGGTGAGAGCTGGGCATGGTGGCACATGCTTGTAGTTCCAGCTACTTGGAAGGCTGAGACAGAAGGATCCCCTGAGCCTAGCAGGTCAAGGCTGCGGTGGCTGGGAACGTGCCACTGCCCTCCAGTCTGGGTGACAGAGTCAGACTCCAACTCAGTAAATAAATAAATAAATAAAGGACGGCTACGTCTACATAATAAAGTGCTACAATATGAGTACAGAGAGAAAGTACCTTGAGCCAGAGAAGAGGAAGAGTTTTCTAGGGGAAATGGAACAGCATCAGATATGAGGAAATGGGATAAAAGAGAAAGAGAGTCAAGAAACCTTATTATGGAAATGTACATAAATCCCTTCATAGTTTTGGAGATGTGGAGTAGTGAATTTGAGTTATCTAAATATTAATTTTGATGGCTGGACCCCAAACTGTTGAGGATCTTGGATTTATTAGGGTTATATTTACATACACAACCACAAGGAAATAAAAGAAAGCAGGTTTATTCACCAACATATGGACGTGATTTGGATGAGATTGTTTTATTCTTTTTGCCTATCTATATTTTCTAAATATGTGTCTTCATATGTATGCATATATATAATTTTTTTCATTTCATACTCATATACTTCCAAGAAGTAGGCACCATGATGACATCTATTTTACAGATGAAGAAACAGACATAGAGAGGTTTGGCAGCTTGTCATAAAAGTAGTATGACTGATCCTTAACACAGGTTGGGTCCACTTATATGTGCATTTTTTCAATAAAAGTTACGTGGAATGTGCCTGCCTCTGTTGCCTCCCCTTCTGCCTTCTCTACTTCTTCCACTTCTGCCACCCCTGAAACAGCAAGACCAACCCTTCCTATTCCTCCTCCTCAACATACTCACCGTGAAATTGACCAAAAAGAAGACCTTTAACATAATTCACTTCCACTTAATGAACAGTAAATAATTTTCTCTTCCTTACAATTTTCTGAATGACATTTTCTTTTCTCTAGCTTATTTTACTGTAATAATACAATATATACTACATATAACATGTAAAATATGTATTAATTGACTGTTAATATTTTCAGTAAGGTTGTAGAATATTAGTAGTTAAGTTTTGGGAGAAGTCAAAAGTTATACATGAATTTTCGGCTGCATAGGAAGTCAGCTCCTAGCCCCCACATTGTTCAAGAGTCAATTGTAGTTGTAGAGTTAGTAAATAACCCCCAAGCAATCTAACTCCAGAACCAGTGACCCAAACATGTATGCAAACTGTATGGCTTTTTGTTTTTATTTTACAAATTTATTTTCAAATGAAATATTTCCATTCTGCAGAGGAGTATGATAATGAGACTGAAATTATGAATGTGCAAGTACTTGTTATGCACCCTAATAAATATAAAATCTTGCCATATTTTCTTCAGATATATAATATTTAAAGAAAAAGTGCAGATGTAGCTAAAATGTTTTATAATGAAGATTAATTAGAAGCAATAAAAGGTAAAATAAATAAATACATTTGTTCATGTCCCAGTGGAGTCTCTCCACCCCATAATCACTTTCCTAAAGAGGGTGGAAATGAGTCAAAGGGATTATGAGGTAAGTGGCTGTGTGTTTTTTTTTTGTACCCTGACCCTCGACCTACATCAGAAGAAACAGATTGTACTGAATTTGGTGTTTTTCATTTCCTTATATAAGCCTACTCTATATGTAGATTCTCTTTAAATATAGCATTGTTTGACCTAATTTTAAGAATTAGGCTGTGTGCGGTGGCTCATTCCTGTAATCCCAGCACTTTGGGAGGTGGAGGCAAGAGGATTGTCTGAGTTCAGGGTTCAAGGCCTGGGCAACTTGGTGAGACCTCGTCTCTACAATAAATCAAAAAAATTAGCCAAGCATTGTGGCGCATGCTTGTGTTTCCAGCTACTTGGAAGGTTGAGATGGAAGGATCAGGTAGAGGCTGCAGTGGCTGTGAGCATGCTACTGCACTCCAGCCTGGGGACAGAGTGAGACTTCTACTAAAAAAAAAAGAAGGAATCAGTCAGTCATGATGATTCACACCTGCAATCCTAGGACCTTGGGAGGTAGAGGTGGGAGGACTGCCTGAGCCCAGGAGTTCAAGACCAGCCTGGGCAACTTGGCGAGACCTCATTGCTACAATGAATCAAAAAGTAGCTGGGCATGGTGGCATGCACCTGTAGTTCCAGCTACTTGGAAGGCTGTGGCAGAAGGATTGCTGGAGTCCAGCAGGTCGAGGCTGCAGTGGTTATGAGTCTGCCACTGCACTTCACCCTTGTGTAATTACTATAGCTAGGACTTCCAGTACTATCTTGAATAAAAGTAGTTCCAGATATTAGAGTAAAGGATTTAAGTTTTCCCCATTCAGTATGATTTTAACTGTGGACTTATCATGTATGGCCTTTATTGTGTTAATGGAACATTCCTTGTATACCTAATTTGTTGTTAGTTTTTATTGCAAAGTCATGCTGAATTTTGTCAAATTCTCTTTCTATATCTATTGAAATGATCATATGTTTTTTTACTTTCTTCTGTTAATGTGCTGTATCACATTTATTGATTTGCTTATATTGAACCATCCTTGCATCCCTGGGATGGATTTATCTTGTACCCACTTGATCATAGTAAATGATCTTTTTAATGTGTTGTTGAATTTGATTTGCCAGTACTTTGTTGAGAATTTTTGCATCTATTTGCATCAGAGATATTAGCCACTTTTATTTTGTTTGTTGTCCTTGTTAGGTTTCGTATCAGGGTAATGTTGGTGTTGTAGAGTGAGTTTGAAAAAATGTCCTCTTCTTCAATTTTTTGGAATAGTTTAAGAAGAATTCGTGTTAGTTACTCTTTTTTTTTTGTCCTAGTCAATTAAAGGGAAACTTTATTGAGGTTCCAGGGCCATGGTCCTGGACAAGAGTTGCCTTTGGGAGAAGAGGAGCTAGTGAAGGGTCTTATTTGAACTTCTTCTTGGGATGCAGGTTGTTGGTGTGGCCACACTTATTCTGCAGTAGTTGACAGTACAGGGGTAAAGGTGTGCTTAATACTTATGGTCACAATTGTACTTCTGGGCAAGCTGGCAGAAGAAAGGTTCAATAATGCCACCTTGCAAGTGAAGCACCATGTGCAGGTTGGATTCTTTCTGGATGTTATAGTTTGAGAGAGTATAGCCATTGTCCAGCTGTTTGCCTGTAAATATCAGATGCTGCTGGTCTGGTGGGGTGCCCTCCTAGTCTGAGATTTTGGCTTTTATTTTCTCAATGGTGTCACTAGGCTCAACCTCAAGGTTGATGGTCTTGCCTGTAAGGGTCTTCACAAAAACCTGCAACTCTATGTCTGCCACACAGCCACAGGTACTGACCAGCTAGGCCACCTCATTGAAGAGAAAAAGGATGTGAGTTCTCCTTTAAATGTTTGTTGGAATTCAGTAGTGAAACTACCAAGTCCTGTGCTTTTCCTTGATGAGAGACTTTTATTCCTGATCCAATCTCCTCACTCATTATTGAACTGTTCAGACTTTCTATTTCCTCATAATTCAGTCTTAGTAGGTTGTATGTGTCCAGAAATTTATCCATTTCTTAAAGATTCTCCAATTTGTTGGCATATAATTATTCATAATAGTCCCTTTTGATCCTTTGTGTTTCAGTTGCAATGTCTCCTTTTTCATCTCTAATTTTATTTATTTGAGTCCTCTCTCTTTTTTTTTAAGCCTAGCTGAAGGTTTATTGATTGGTTTCTCTTTCCAAATTATCTGACTTCTTTCCCCATCTCCCATCCCCCAACACTCACAGAATTTCAACTGGCAACTATCCAATGGCAGTTTACCACCCAGAACTTCGGAGTGAAGTGATGACATCCTCTTAGACTTCAGAGCCAAGAAAAATCACAGTCAGACAGTAAGAGAAACAGTCCTCTATTTTCTAAGATTTCTATTTTATCCCTTTTCATTCCAGATTTCATTTTTGTTACTTCTGTTTTATGGGTTCTTGTTTCTTATACTTTTTTTTTTTAGTTGGAATCTCACTCTGTTGCCCAGGCTGGAGTGCAGTGGCACACTCACAGTTACTGCAGCCTCGACTTGCTGGGTTTGGGTGATCCTTCCACCTCAGCCTTCCAAGTAGCTGGAACTACAGTTGAGTGCCAACATGCCTGGCTAATTTTTTTGATTTATTGTAGAGACGAGGTCTCACCAAGTTGCCCAGGCTGGTCTCGAATCCCTGAACTCAAGCAATTCTCTCGCCTCAGCCTCTCAAAGTGCTGGGATTACAGACTTGAGTCACCCCACTCGGCCTTCTTATAAATTTTATGCCTTCTTTTCTCCTTAAATGCCTTAAGCATATATATTTCAAATTCTTGGTTAGACTAAGTTAATACAATTAAATTAATAAATTAAACAAGTCCCATCAGTCCATTTATTTTTTGCCATTAGATTCATGTATATGTTTACAGTTGTTAAAATGAAGTTTTATTTTAAATTGAATGGATTTTATGTTCATAGTCTTTCTCCCTCTTTGCTTCCTCTCACTACAGGAGTTTTGAAGTTATCTCTGTTTGGTCTCCAAGACACAAATTCAGGACACAGCCTTTTATAAACATTTTTTAGGGAGTCCCTAGGGTGATAATTGGGCTGTTGCAAATAAAGTCACTGAGTCAGCAGGCAGCTTGGTTCAGTTGCTAGTCAAAGTGTTGAGCCTGTGTCTTTCTACCTCCCCAATCATGTATTTATCAGGATGTAGAGGCTCCAAGCATTGATCGGTAGCAGTTTCTCTGCCCACAATCTTCTTTTATAAGACATTGAGTCCCACTCCAGTATCTAACTTCAAGTAACAAACCTGTGTCCAGTCCTCCAACTCTCATAGAACATTGTAGATTTTTTTGCTTCTACTAACAAGCTATTTTCTGCTTCCAGACCCGAGCCCAACAAGCCTATAATTCCAGCTCCACTCACCACTTACATTTTTTGTTCATTTCTGATAAATAAGAATATTTCTCTTTTTCAGTTCAGATACAGTTTATTATTACAGTGCATTTTAGAGCAGAGAGAATGTGTCAAAACATTGACTTACTTTTCCAATTTGACCAGAAGTCTCTTCTCTCCCTTGAAAAAATTCTCATTTATGATGAGTTAGAAGTTGTCTAGCAGAAAAATAAACTATGATGATGCAGCGTTCTTAAGGTCAGAGAGAACAATCAGGGAAAAAGAGTGTTACCCAATTAAGAAGACTAAAATAGGAGGAGCAATGATGGAGAAGAAAGTAACCAGAGTTGAAAAGGGAGGCAAAATGAGAGTAAAGGAAGCAAGAGCACACTGTTAGAAAAGTCACTTATGAAACATGTTTACAGAGGCCAGTTCAAAAAGTGGTTGTAGGGGACGGGAAAAAGGATAGCAAACTTATATGTCAAGTGATCGCAAAGAAACCAGCTTTGACCTAATTTCCAGATTGCCCCAGAAACTTGGAAAGGTCTTTCTTTTTCCCAAATGCAGGAGGAAATATCTTAGCTGGCCTCGAGCCAAAAATGTTGGCTCAGAGAAGTCAAAATCTTGTTAATATGTCCCTGATTGACATTCTACAATTTTGTTATGTGTGTATCTGTTATCCTCCTGTAGAGTGGTTATATCCCAAGCATCTCTATATTAGAGTCAAGGAGTGTGTGATGTGTTGATGATTCACCAGAGAAGAGGAGCCCTAGAAAGGACTAAGGGGAAGGACTGTGGTTGAAAGAAGAGTAATCTCTTGATCTGTAGGTCGATCATTGGCGTGATGACCAGGAGAAAGTGATGGGTGCTGGTTGTCTGAAACTTGATCCGATTTTCATTCAGTTCAGTATGCCTGTCTACAAATCAGCATGTCAGACATACAAAGTCTCTTCTGCAAAATAATATACACCATTTATCTTAATTCATAAGAGCACCATAATAATTACTATGCTTCTCATAAACAATAATTAAGACACCTAAGCAAAGTCCTTCTATCCTCCCAATCAGAGGTGATGTATAATCACATGATACTTTTTTTTTTTTTCCCCCTTAGCCTTCCTGTCTGGGCTAGTTAGCATCATTGCCTTGATTATCTTTCGGTTCACACATTTTTACTGAATGAACAGAATAATGAGTTCTTGGCTCTGGTCTGTCATATGCAGATTTCAAAGTCAGACTCTTGTAATTCCTTTGTATATCAGAACCATCTTTCCAACAACTTCAAACTCACCTGTATATGAGGCAAAACATCTGATTGCTAACATGACTTAACAGGTATGGCATTCTGATTACTTTATTGGTTATCATAAAGAAAGCAAGTCATTCCACCGTTAGAAGTCTGGCTTCCTCTCCTTTCAGATGAACAGATAAGAAGAGCCAGAGCCCCTGGGGTATACGAAACAGTGGCATTTGCATTCCTTATATACACATACTCTCTCTACTTCAGGCTTTACTGTATCTGGAGATTGAAAATTTGTTTTCAGACTTGATTACAAAATTGCTTCAAAAATTTCATGCTAGGATAAATTGTCTGAAAATAGGTAAGTGAAAAACCTTCTTATGGGCTCGGTTTAGCTCCTTCTCGTCCAGGATGCCAAAACATCTTAAAGAAACATGAGGATTAAAAAATATACAAGACTATTTTATGTTTTTTACGTGGAACCTTTTCCTACTCCCTTGGAGTTGCATCTCATACATTTCATTTCATACATGCTAGCGGTTGCATTTCATTATTTTAATCATTATGTATCAACCCTGGGGAATATTACAAAGTGGAAAATTCAAGCACAGCACAGTGGTGAAGTGAGATGTGGGAAAAAAGATTTCACATTTTTCACATCCATTTAAGAATGATTTGGAAGATTGTTGTTTTTATTGTTTTTTGTTTTTTGTTTGTTTGTTTTTGAGTTGGAGTCTCACTCTGTCACCCAGGCTGGAGAGCAGTGGCATGCTAACGGCCACTGAAGCCTCGACCTGTTGGACTCAGGCGATCCTTCTGCCTCAGCCTTCTAAGTAGCTGAAACTATAGGCATGTGCCACCATGCCTGGCTAATTTTTCTGATTTATTGTAGAGAAGAGGTCTTACCAAGTTGCCCAGGCTGGTCTTGAGCCTGTGGGCTCAGGCAATCGTTTCACCTCGGCCTCCCAAAGTGCTGGGATTATAGGCATCAGCCACCACACCCGGCCTTTTATTGTATTTTTAAAATACCAAGTGGTTAGGTTTTTATTTTTGTTATGACACTTGTATTTTTATTTTATTTATTTCTACACTTTCTTATTTTAGAGTTGTGGGATATATGTGAGGATATATTACGTAAGTAAGTTGCATGCAGGTTAAGTTTGGGTTTCTAGCTGGCCCTCTCTTCCCCTGATAATGAACCTGGTACCCAGTGTGATGCCACATTTCCCCCTCTCCTTCCTCCTTTCTCTAGCAGGGCCCAACATCTGCTGATCCCACTCTTGTGCTCAAGTGACCAGGGATCAGGGTCCACTTACGAATGAGAACACGCAGTATTCAGTTCTTTGTTTCTCTGACAGTTCACTTAGTATTATGCTCTCCAGCTGCATCCATGTTGCTGCAAAGAACATGATTTTGTCCTTCTGTATAGCTGCATTATATATATGTACCACATTTTCTTTATCCAGTCTACTCTTGATGGGCATCTGAGTTGGTTCCATGTTTTTGCTATTGTGAATAATACTGCAATGAACATACATCAGCAGGTGTCTTTTTGGAAGAGTGATTTAAGTTCCTCTGGGTATATTTCCAGAAGAGGAATTGCTTGTATGGAAGCTCAATTTTTAATTCTTTGAGAAATCGCCACACTGTTTTCCACAAAGGTTGAACTAGCTTGCACTCCCACCAACAGTGTTCCCTTTTGTCTGTAGCCACACCTATTTTTTTTTTTAACCTTTTTTTTTTAAATTGGAGTCTCACTCTGTCACCCAGTCTGGGCTCAGGTGATCCTTCTGAGTAGCTGGAACTACAGGCGCACACTACCATGCCTGGCTAATTTTTTGATGTATAGTAGAGATGAGGTCTCACCAAGTTGCCCAGACTGGTCTCAAACCCGTAGACTCAAGCAATCCTCTTGCCTCCACCTCCCAAAATGCTGGGACATGAGCCACTGAGTCTGGCTGTTTTTTTTACTTTGTAATGATAGCCATCCTTACCGGTGTCAGGTATCTCTCATTGTAGTTTTGATTTGCAATCCCCAGAAAGTCTTGACCAGCTAGAAAAAGGAGGGGATGAGATTCCTTGACTGACAGTCCTATCGAGACCACATTAATTGGGAAACAAATAGTTCCTCAGAGAAAAAGTAGAGAGCTGTACCAATAGAAGGAAAAGGGGTTCTGGGTAGATACAAATTCATATCAATAAAAATTAATGACTACCCTGAGCAGGGCAATGGAAGATCAAGAATGTCTGATAGACTAGAATTCCCAATTTAACTTCATTGAAACACTTGAGCCCTTAGCACAAACTGGAATCATCCTAGGATTCAAATTTTACCTCAGTGTTGGCACCTGAGCCTTTATCTTTAAGGGCAACTACTGCATCTATCAAGATAAATCCATCTAAAAACTATTTTAAAATTGTAGTTGATTGAAAGAGGACTTTTGAGAAAACATGTTGATTCAATGAATAACTAAGGAAGTTCAGAATTACTTAGTTTACTCTATTATTTTCCAGGTTAGTGAAAGGAAGTCAGGGAAGGTAAATGATTTAGGTCACTATTCAAGGTGAGCTTTGTCCAGATTTTGTTAATTTGAGGAATAAAAACCAAATTTATACTGGCTTAAGAAGAGTAGGGTAGACCGGGCACGGTGGCTCACACCTGTAATCCCAGCAAATCCCAGCACTTTGCGAGGCGAAGGCAAGAGGATTGCCTGAGCCCATGGGTTCGAGACAAGCCTGGGCAACATGGCGAGACCCTGTCTCTACAATAAATCAAAAAAATTAGCTGGGTGCGGTGGCACACGCCTGTAGTTCCAGCTACTTAGAAGACTGAGGCAGAAGGATTGCCCAGGCTGGGTGACAGAGTGAGATTCTGACTAAAAAAAAAAAAAAAAAAAAGAGTAGGAAAAAGTGAAGAGTGGACGAAAAGGAAAATATTTGTTATTTATTGGTTCATTAAACAGAAATATTCATGTATGGGTCATGGGTTTAGGCCTAATTTTATCCAGATGTTCAAAGAATGATAATGTATTTTTTAATTTCTCATATTTGATTTTTTCCATGTTGTTTTCATTACCATGAGATTTATTCCCAAATAGGTCCGAGATAACATTCCACTAGTATACCAATGTTGATTGAAATAGAGTTTTTAAAATTATTCCTATAAAGAAAAAGCCGGGCTCGGTGGCTCAGCCTGTGATCCTGTGCTTTGGGAGGCGAGGTGAGTAGATTGCCTGAGCCCACGGGTTCGAGACCTGCCTGGGCAACTTGGCGAGACCTCATCTCTACAATAAATCAAAAAATTAGCCAGGCGTGGTAGTGCACACCTGTAGTTCCAGCTCCTTGGAAGGCTGAGGCGGAAAGATCGCCGGAGCCCAGTGGGTCGAGGCTGCAGTGGCCAGGAGCGGCCACTGC